>VXBW01007210.1:1912884-1972358 GCA_013400375.1 Thinocorus orbignyianus
AAAAAAGTTCTCTTAAAAATACATAGTCTTCTATTTGTCCTTACCTCAATATTTGATCATCCCAACCATATTAAAGACTGCACATATCCTTGTAGCACCCCATATCACTTCTGAAAAGACCTGTCTGGGAACTCCATTTTCTGTTCCATACAAAATCCTATTCTACCTTTTTAGAAATCCAAATTCTACCTTTTTAGAAACTTGAAATGTTTCAAATGTTTCATTTTCTATAGAGTGGAAAACTTTCAAAAATGCTTGGGCAGAATGCCAGCAAGCTGGTGAAATGGCCCAAGATCCCAGGTGTCAAGGGAGCCTGTCAATGCCTACCTATGCACTCAGGTGACAGAAAAGCTGACATCAGGTTTTATTTAAAGGACTTGACACATCCCTGCAGAATGTTTCAATTTTAATTAGGTTTCTGCATTCCAAAAAAGCCTGACCTTGAATGTTTCCAGGCACGGGGTATCTACCACCTCTCTGGGCAACCTGCATGAGTGTTTCACCACCCTCACAGAAAAGGATTTCAACCTTATATCCAATCTAAACCTACCCTCCCCTAGTTTAAAATGGTTGCCCTCTGGCCTGACACTCACAGGCCCTGGTAAAAAGTCCTTCTCTGTCATTCTTACAAGCCCCCTTTAGGTACTGAACGGCTGCAATAAGTGATTTGCATTTTAACTAGAGACATGCTAAGCATTAATGTGTTTACCAATAAGCCATAATTCACTATATGTCTTATAAAACACAAAATATATCAGATAAAATTGACTTTAAAAAGTCTGTATCACCAAGTTTACACTGCAAAACAAGTAGGCTTGGATGTCCAGAACCATGAAAGCTTCCTCTATGCTGCCCAAGCAACCCTCAGCCTGAACTTAATTTACAAATACTCTCACACATTCAGACACTCATGAAGAGCAATCGAATGACTTGGCAACGCTTGAGACAGTTAATAAAAAAAAGTGCTCAGCAAACATGTTCCATTTGAGTTACTTCCTTTTTTTCTGGTGACAAACACCACAAAGAAGTTGGCATTCACATTCTAATTCCCCCACACGCCCCTACAATTCTTCCTTTAATGCAGAGGGGAATAAGGAAGATTTATTCATCGCTTCCC
Organism: Thinocorus orbignyianus; assembly: GCA_013400375.1. Taxonomy (NCBI): domain Eukaryota; kingdom Metazoa; phylum Chordata; class Aves; order Ciconiiformes; family Thinocoridae; genus Thinocorus; species Thinocorus orbignyianus. The sequence goes on from VXBW01007210.1 coordinate 1,914,002, forward strand.
CTGTTCGGAGGAACGCAGGCTACATTTGAAGAAACTCACTGCCTTGTGAATGGCTGATGGTTTGGGGAAGATCCATCAGTGCTGCCTGTGTGTGAAGGCCAGGGGTTTGCTGCCCGGTTCCTGGTGGAGGAGGTGAGGGCAGCCACCCTTTCCGAGGCCAGCGAGCACAACGCCACACGCAAGGTGCTGAAGAGGGGAAGCCACTTGTACAACAAGAAAACATTTTTAACGACCCGCAGAAACACTTGAACAAACACGAGCACTTGCCAGGTTCTCCCTAACCAAAACCCGCAAGTTTAGCTTTTCTGAATCAAGCTGTCAATCATGCCAAATGAGTTCAGCTATTAATGAAAAAACAATAAATGTACAATAATGAGGAAATGACCTAATGGACCAAGGCAGATTGACTTAATTTGTTATTAATTAACTGCCCTTAGCAGAAATTGTAGAGGGAGTGACCAAACACCAGGATAACCATTAACAGAATACTTTCCTCTCAATAAACGAGATTTTCATTTTTAATATGCTCCAGGAAGATTTTTAAAAGAAAAAGAAAGAAAAAGATACTGTTCTCTGCATTCTGGCAAGACCACTGGTACATGTCACTGCCAATAAATTAAATTAAAGCCCACGTGCAGAAGCATTTAATCAGGAAGAACAAGCAAACAAAGCAAAACACTATCGGCCTTGTTTTGCTCTCATCCTGCCCTCTTTACTAAAACTGTTCTAAGCAACTTCTTTTTTATAATTACATTAATTACCACATTCTAGGGAGAAAAATAACCCTGGATAGCTTCTCTGAGGGTAACAGAAATGTTACTAAATAAAGAATATCGTTATGTGGAGTTCCATGCCTAGGAGGAGCTGTGTCATCTACAGTTTTTCTTGGTTATTAAAAGTCTCCTGTAATATAAACGATGCTTTCTTTATAACTGAATTTATATAGGTACCAATAGCAAAGATGCATCAACAGTACGCTCACTTAGTTTTTCCTCTTTGTCTATGCAAGCCTTCTGCTTAAACGACAGTTGCTAAAATTAACATCAAAGTATTTTCACTCCTGTTCCCTCACTATCAAAAGAAATTTGCTCATGACCAGACCACTCACCACACTGACCTGTGTGTCTTGCCACTGTCCAATTCACAAGCTCCCTGCCCTCTTCTCTCCAGCTCACTTGTCATTCTCAACAAATTTGCTCTACAAACCCTCCTCCATACCTCAGCCATCTGGGATTGCTGACTTTCTTCCACCTCACATCTAACTTCCTCACCTCTCAGTCCTTCTCTCTGAAAAGAGATATCTTTTTCCTGGAAACAATTTTGCTACACTCCTTAATTCAGGCAGAACACTGTCCAACTTTTTGCCTTGATGCAGTAAGGGATGGAATAAAGACTGGGGGCATTTGCGTGTCACTTGGACACCAGTGAGCAAATTCAGCCCAGAAAACTTTCCAAATTAATGCCCTGCACTAAGTTCATTTCCCATTTCCTTAAAAAAAACAGAAAGTGTTTTTCAAAAGAGCAATTTGTACCAGAGACTGTTCTCAGAGGCTCAGAGTAGCCCTTTCATGTTTTCCGTTTCAGACAAACACACTAAAACTTTCCTGACAGTAGGTCTCTTCAATCAACTGCTCTAGTCTCCATCAATGGACTTCATTCATACATAAATGAAGCAAATGTAGTAACTGTTACACTAAGAGGGAAAAAGGCACTCATCTAATTTGCTTAAGTTGTGTTTTTGTTACCCTCATCACATGTTCTACTTTTACATCTTCACTAGGCAGGCTTCCACTAAATGAAACAGGATTTCCAAGAGGCAGGAGGATGAGACGTGCACTCACCCAGAAAAATATGGCCTGTTGTGTCAACATATTGAGACCACTCGAGAACATCCTGCTTCTCATATTCAAATACAAGCTTCTTCAAGTTTGTGACGTTAAGTCAGACTAGTAGCCCAAATAAGATGCAAGTATTAGGAAGAGATACTTTAGGAAATACTGAAGTAACACAGCCAGAAACCGAAACTTTTAGCAGGATGAAAGTTGCTTGTGGGGAGAAACAGCAAAACCCCACCAGCCTCCCACATAGAATGGCAGACTGCCCCAGAGCACAGAGCTACACTCAGCCAAATGGTTTTGAATGGAGTAATAACAGAGTAAGCTTTATTTAAAAATTAACACAGAACAGATTTTCTCTCCAATGAAATAGGACGCCAAAATCAAAGCACATACAGCTTGAATGCTAGTAAAAGCAGCGCCTGTCACAGAGCACACGCAGCACCCTGAGAGGAGACGGAGTGATCCAGGCTCCTGGGTGCTGGCTCTACATGCTGTTTAGAGCATGACTGCCCTCCCTAAAGGATAGGTTTATCTTACGGGATTGAGATGTAGGGAGCTTTCATAATGTGCTCCACCCCCGCTCCATTTTCCCATTTCTTCCATGAAAAAACATTCAACTTGTCTGTGACTCAGTTTCTCCCTCATCAAATTAGAATTGTACACATAGGTAGGTTTAGTGACTGCTTAAAATCCTTGAAGGTACGGCATTAGGTAATTATAACATTATGTATCTACTTTCAGTATTCCCCGAGACACTGTAAAATAAGTTCACAAAAAATTTCATTAAATTAATTTTTTTAAAAAGTGCTTAACTTCACTTCTTGACTATGTGAGCGTTGAGCAACCTAGGGAAAACCAACAGGTGTCCAAGAAATTAAATACAGAGAAACCAGACTTACATTTGTGTTGCAGAGTTTATATTGCTTGTAGGCGCCAACGCACACAATTGCCGCAGCCCGCTGGAGCTGGGGCTGGCCCTGGACTGCCTGGTGGGACACAGACCCATGGTGGCTGGAGTCACTGCTGTGGAACAGGCTCTGCGATGCAGGGAACAACGATGGCTGATAAACTGAGGGTCCCAGGACTTGATGTCCAGCCTGAACTCCACTTTCTTCTTGATAAAGATTCCCATGTTGAAGGGAAGGATTAGCTGCCTGGCTGTAAGCGTTCATGACTGGACTCTGATGAAATATGTGGTTCCTTGACGACTGTCGCTGCCTCCGAAGTTTCTGAGGCTGCTGACCAGTATCAGTTTGTAAAGGTAAGATGTACGGCACTTTTCCATATCCATACTTTCCTGGACCAATAGGATTTCTGTTTCTGCTTCTAAAACCAGAGAAAAACAGAAAAGAGAGTTACTGAATTCAAAGTGAAGCAGCAGTTAGATACTCATATGACTTGTTATTTGTCAATGTTATTCACTCCAAAGCAACAGCTAACCAGAAATTTCAATCTATTTTATAGGAAATATGTACAAACTGTAGTCTTTCTTGGTGTCTTGGGAATCTCTGAAGAAGACTGCTGCTTGAACTAAACCCTGGGCCCTCTGCAGCTGAGCCATGTGGGCAGTCAGCATCACCCAGCAAAGGCAAATGGTTAGGTGTGCTATAAAGCAGCAGCTTGAGGGGAGGTGGTGGTTGTTCTTTTAATCCCTAGGACTCTCCTTTAAAATGGAAATTCACATAATCAAAGCTGTATATTCCTAAAATTCATAACCATGTCTCTGAGGAGCTTGAGATACATCACAGCAGGAAATCCCTACTGTGGATTTGATTAATGACAGAAGAAAATTTGAATTCAGTATGGCAAAGACCATTAAACATTCTGTATTCATTTAAAAGGCCTCCTGTGGTTCTGTTTCATTTGCTACTTAAGAAATAAAAATGGAAACAAAAAAAGGATAAGGAACATCAAAATATTACTGAAGTACCTCTGGAAAAGATGACAAATGCAGGAAAATGTACACAGTTGCTTTTCTCTTCTTTGGCCACCAGATTTACTCTTTTTTATTATTATTTAATTATTTTTTTTAAAATATACAAAGCAAGGGTTAGCAATACGTTTAATTAGTAAGTCATGAGCCCCCAATTTGTTGTTAGGATAAAAGCCCACCTTTCAGTCTACATCAATAGGACATTACACAAGAGCTTGACAGCACCCAGGACTAAACACAGAAGTTTCAGTTCTGCTGTCCTGCACACTGTGTTTTGGGCCATATTACACTTCTACCAGCACTCTCAAACAGCTGGTACTCCTTAGAGGGTAGTTTTGTGCTCTGTACTCTCACAGCAATACAAAGGACTCAGTCTAGAAACTCAGCTCCAAATTACAAGTGAGAAATTTTAAAATTAATAATACTACATTTGGGTCATACCATCCAAGAGGGTTAATCCTAGAATTCTATCTGCAAGCAACATGCTCATTTGCATTTGCTTTTCTTGCACCCTGTACAGCTCAGCATCGCATCAGGCCTTCATTCTTCAGACTGCTGCATTAGACACAAGTTGGCAAAAAAGCTTCTTCTAGTTCTGACCAATGGGGGAAAACAGCTGTTTTAGGTAACCTTCGCAGCTCAGGAAGGGAGACAAACCTTAAAAGAAGGTCATTTTCTCTTTCTGTTCATAAAATGTATTTATATTTTATATATATATATATAAAATAGACTTGAACTGCAGTGAAAACCAGACGTTATAAAATGGCATACTTACTTTCTAGAAATTGAAGTGTTACAGATGTCAGACAGCAACCAGATCAAAGAGACTTTTCTTTAGGTTTATTTTTTCTTGGGCTTGTTTTCTTCCCAAGTCTTATATTCTCTCAAGACTCTTCCTACATGGGAACCTTGGAAGTCATCTACTTAACATTTTACCTCTATGGCCACATGGGGCTTTTAATCAATCTTCCTGGCTCAAGGATCTGTGAACAAGAGTGTTGATTTACCCTGGCAGATAAGCGACCAGCACTCTTGAGCTGTTTATACCCATTAATCTGCTCTGTGACCACAACAGTCATTGCTCAGGTCGGGTACTGGCAGCTACAGTAGAGAAAAGTAGTATAATGGGATTTGGCATTAAGGGAGGGGAGGGAAAGGGTTCCTTTAAGTGGACAAGAGAGGAAAGAAAGAAATTATGAATGGCAATTATTTCAGAAGTCGAGACTAAAATCAACTTGATTTAAATGAGCATAATTTTGCGTTGGTCGCTTTGTTTTAAATCGGCAAATAAATCAATTCCGTCTATGCTGCTACTATTTTTAATTTTTGACATAACTTCATTTCTGAGTGAGAGCAAAGCAAACAAAAGTATTTCTTGAGATTTCTAGTCATATTCTGCACTCTGAAAACATTTTGGTATTATAATTCTTAAGAAGTACCTTATATTTTGGAGCAAACTGGTTCATCTTGAAAACAGATACAACTCCTTATTTTCACCTGCTCCAACCTTTCATGATTTTTACAGACAGTGGTTTTCTCTCAACCTGACCACACCAAATTAAGTGTCTGAGATAGGAACCTTGGCCACAAGGTATTGAGAAAGTTATTACTCCATTGCAGGGAGCACAGACTGCATGGGGTGGTGTTCACAGGGGTGGACAGAGGGTGGCAGGGTTACTGAAATTAGCCTTTGGAATTTATCATCTACATTTGGGTTGCTTGCATTTTTCATTGACAGGACGACAAAGCTACTAAGAACTGAGCAGTAAGCCATGTGCAGACCAGTGGAATGGTAGGAATATGCCTCTGTCCCAGTCTCCTAAATGCCAGATTCTTTGGCAACAACAAGCACCAGACTTTTCCAGAGAGGAACCTCTAGATGCATTGTCTGACCCAACCAGAACTGCTGCCTGGCAAACTAGGAGAGGTCACACAAATGGTCAAAAATGAGACTGACATTAGACTGTTTATCTCCAGTTCAGGGTCAGGAATCAGAACTGAAAAGACCCAAAGACATGCAAGAAATGGTGACATAAACTATGACTCTTCAGCCTGGAAGAAATGATGAAATGGGCATACAGTAGTCTTAAACACAGAATGACTAGTAATTGAAAGAAAGATCCATGGTTGGAGGCAGGAAGTGTCCAAATGCTGCTGGAATCTCATCAAATTACTTGCAAAAAGTAGAAAAACTTGATTTTGAGGGAGGTCAGACCTTTTCTTTGTAAAATGGTTGATCACTGCAACAAACACAGAACAAAAGTGCCTAAGCAGTGAAAACAATAACAACATTCTTACTGTTAGTTCCTGCCTCATCTTGGCTTCTTTTTCTCCACTGTAACTTGAAAGTGTTGCCTGAGTCCCCGCTGATGAAGAAATGAGGCATCATTTTTGGTAGCCTAAATTTCCAACACCCTTATGATGACCCTTGATGCCCATGGTTGCATCAAGCTCATCAGGGGCGAGTCTTCTCCTTTACCTCTTCCCCCGTTAACAGTTAGGGCCAGAAAATCCCAAGACACTGCCATGTATCACTGAATACAAGTTTCAGTTTGCTCAGGTTATGCAGCAATTATGACCTGGAACACACTTCCTCTAAAATGGAAGGTTAATTTTTTGTAGCTGGGAACATCACATTTCTTTCAACAAACAAACTTCCTGAAACAAAATGTAACACAACTTCTAATTATTAACATCTTTATCAGTGTTCATTTGAACCAATACAGCCTGGATTGAAACTATTCTGAACGCTGTCTGTTTTGCCTTAAAGCATCTTTCACTCACACCTGGCAGCATCCTTACAAATTAAGAATGCAGTTTGTTGCAATATAATAAAGAAGCTTGTAAAAATGGCTTGGTGGTAATTAAATTTAACAGTTCTTGGGGAGTGTCTGGCAGAACTTATGATATCATCCAGCAATGAGGGAGAGCGTGTTATGTAGGTCCATACACAAAGAGAAATCAATAGGGAAAGGGGAATCAGGGAAATGAAAGGGGGAGGAAAATCAGATAAATTTTTCCATTAACTTAATAATCAGAATTAAGCTAACCTTTCTGACACTGTTTGCTTTATGCTAAATCAACCCAGCTTTGATCTCCTAGTACGAGATGGAAGTAGGTCAAGCCCTAATGGCTTCTGGGGAGTTTCCAGTTGCCAGTAGGACTTCTTCTTACCTTGTCATTCATTATGATTACCTACATTCATTACAAGCCACATAACGTGCCCCTTCCCACTGGATGGCTTGGAGACACCTCCTTACAGGTATTTTTAAACACACATTATTGTAAGTCCGGTCAGAGTTGAGATGCACTCTCATTTAATGCAACAAGTAAAAGAGGAAAAACAAAATAGGAAGTGAGAGTACACCCTTAGGCTTTATGCTGACTTAGCCCAACCTCAGCAACAGTGAGATTTTGCAGTATTAGACTTTACATGTGTCCAGGTGTGCTGAAAACCAGCAGAGTCATCCATCTTAATGTAGCAATAGTTAAGAAGAACGTTTGAATAGTACGTTGAGTATGTGTAGCTACAGGAGTAAAGTTGAGCATATGAACCACAGTCAACAGCCCTCAGACAAACTCTGAAAATGCAATTTGAAAAAGATCTGAGCTTTAGACAACTCTGACAAAGCTTTTCCAGCAGGGTGTCAGATTCTGTCTTTGCAAGTTCATGGCTCCCCAGCATTAATAGAAATAATTACAAGAGCCTGGCAGCAGAATGGAGCCCCATATTCCTTCCATCAAGCACAATTCCTACAACTGCTGTTTTTAGAAAGGATTCTAATATATTTCCAAAACCTGCAACATGCTGCACTGACATATCAAAGTTATGACTGTGTCAATACAAATTGTTCACATAGCCTGTATGACAACAACAGTAAGGAATAATGCTTAGGTTCCTCCTGACAAACACATTCCCTGTAGAGGAAATACTTTTAATAACCAAGTAAATCCATCTATAAAAGCCATAGTTGGAGCACAGACTGAATACAGAGTTGAGCGCCAAAAGGTATGAGAAGTCAACCACTGGCACTGAGATACTAGCACTATCACGCTCACAACTGAACCCGTTAAATAACACTTAACTGCTCAATCAACTGTGCAATAAATAGTTAAAAATTAAAAGAAGCCCAAGTCCCAGAGAGGACAAAATACCAAATCTTTGAAAAGCAGGTGACAGGAAACAGAAGCCTGGAACTTCATTCTACAGGAGTACTCTCACTTGTGTATTTCTCACTTGTGTAAATCCAGTGCTCTTTTTGCACATGCTTGAGCTCTTCAGGAAGTTGTCGATTCCCTTCTACATCAATCTTCTCAAAAGCATTCCCTTTTTCAGCTAAGCCAAATATTACTGTATTAGCAGAACAGTCACACTAATTTTCCTTTGCTCGTAAATTAATGTTCATAGCTGGAAATGTGATAGGTTTGTCAGGTGCGCTTCCTTCCTAGAGTCCATTCAGTCCTTGGAAGCGCAGAGACAACTTAGGACTGGGGAGACCTATGTTCACATCCTACATCTGTTCCATTAAGAGAAAAGTTCCTCCTCCTAGATCAGCCAGATCAGCTCAGGCAGAGAAACAACATGCTCCCTGGCTTCTCCTATGCTTGGCCAGTGCATTTTAAATGAGGGCTTTTGGCTGCTTATCTTTATGTCAGTCAGATTTCTGCCACTCCCGATCCACTTGTGTTAATAAAACTATTTAATGTAGGCCAAATCTTCTTAGGGGAAGCAATAAAATAAAAGGCATCAGTCAACAGTTGCCTATAATACTTTGTATGGAGAAAAGTCCTAAATATCCCTTCAAGAATGAGAAGCCACAGAAAGGAAGAAGTATCAAAAAGGCAAGGGTAAGTAAATCTCACCAGCTCCATCATCTGTTAGGCTCTCTGGCTAAACTGCCTGGTATATCAAATAAACAATTAAAAAAAAAAATTGCTCAGTTCTTTTCTGGACTGAAGAAGAGACAGAGAGAACGACAGGAAGGATGAAGACTGCATGTACTAGGGACAAGCAAAGGGGGGAAAGTGCCACCACAGTTACCATCTCAGGGCAAATTACTGCTTACCAGAAAAACCTGTGTTGAAAAGCAAGTAGCTGCATTAAGTATTTCATGTCAGACCGTAGCCAGTAGACATCTCTCATCTACTGTGTTCATCTCAAGTAGAGGCATAACAGCTGTTTAATGCACACCTGGCACCCTTCTTTCTTTGGGTATAATTCTCAGAAGCACACGCACCTTCCTGATTGTTCAGACAAATCTGTTCAGCATTTAGATAACAAAAATGATGGGCCCCTTTAAACTTTAGCCAACCTAAATATATTCTTGAATTCAAAAATACATTTGCCCAGACAGGTTTGAAAATCAGGTTTTGTGCTATTAGTGTAAGGATTGTAGCAAACATTTTACAATTTTTACTGTTAGCTGGTATTCTTACTGGTCTAACTATTAACCATTTCTCTCATGCTGAGGATAAGTCAGCTGAGAATAGTGAGACCTGGCCCCCAAGGGCACACCAAGTGACAAGAAGGAATTCTGCTGTAGCTTTTTCTAATTTTAGCCATAAGCATACATGTGCCTTAGTCAACAAATAAGTGCATTATCACTGCCTTGTAGAGTTTATGCTAAAAACAATGCTTTGAACCTCAAGTGTTCTTGAGGATCACTAAGAATGAAGCACTTTCGGAGCTGGTGGGGTGGCTATTTATATTGAGTAGAAACCCTCTTTGAAGCAAGGATATGCAGCGTCTTTAAAATACACAAGTAAGATTACAAATTTCCTGGGCCTCCATCTGCTCTCTTAAGTGCTCTTTACAAAGCCTCTCTCCAACACACCTTTTTCATTTTTTCCCTTTTTTCATCACTTACTTGCTCCTTACATTTCCCCTGCTATTCTCTAAATGGAGGTTCTCTGGCTCACTTCCAGCTGAAGCATAATTCCTTTTCTTTCTCTTCTGATGTCAAACAGAATAAAGAATGTATTTTACATGAGCTCTGCAATATTTCATTCAGCTTATCTCCTAGTATCAAAATACTTCTTCTCTTGTAAATGAAAAACTGCAAGGTTGAACACTACCAAAAACTCTCATTTATGACACCACAGAAGACTTCCTGGCCTACTGTTGGAATGATTTCTTAGAAAGAACACAAAGAAAACGCCAATTTCCCATTTCCCCTCATTTTCGATTCACAACCTTTCACTCTGTTCCTCAAGGAGTAATGTAATGTTCGGGGAAAGTAACAGCCTTCAGACACCAATTTCACCAGGGATGAGGAGGAAAAAACTGCACAGAAATTGCAGGCTTTGCGATTCTTTCTTCTTTCTTTCTTTTTTCTTTTTTTTTCCCCAAAATTTTCTCTCATCTATTGGCAGAAATTATTCCACAAGAGAGGAAGACAGTTTTCTTCCCTGCATGCCCAGCCACAACAAACACCATAATTAAACACTACAGAACCTCAGCACAGAGCATTCGGATAGATGTCAAACTCATGCTTAGCACTTTCTTGTAATGAAACTTTGTTGAGAGTCTAGTTGAGTTTGAAGGGTTTTTTCCAAAATCTTCAGAGACTTGCTTTGCCAGGAATCCTGTCCTGGAATTAACAAGTAAGTCTTCCGATACACTGGGTTATCATATCAGAAAGCCTGGGCTAAGTGCACACATAGCCCGATGCTGGTGCCCAGGACCCAAGCCTTCTCCAGGCTCTCGCCTATTCCTCTCACTTGGGAATTCAGCAGTTGCCTATAATCTAATCTCCAAAGTGTTGCTGTCCAGATTTTTGTCCTGTCAACACAGCAGTCAGTCCACAGCCAGCACTACTCAAGCTGAAATTAACGGCTATCTATCAACAGAAACAGAAGTTCTACGTGCAAGATATAAGTGGGAGAAAAGACAGAAGAAAGAGTACAAAGATGATTTACAGCCTTATTTCCCAAACAATATTCCACATTACATATGGCAACAAAATGCATTTTAAGTTACACTGATTTGTGGGTTTGCATTGCAGTTATTCATTTATATTTACAACTGCTCCAAAAGCGCATTTCTTTCAATCCTACTAGAAACTTACTTCTGAATGAGCTCAATCCCCTTAGATCCTTATCAAAGCTCTTTAGCTTAAATTTAAGACCTACTACCCATCATGGTTTTAATGGGACTACACACATGCTTAAGTTAGTAGGCCAAATCCTCTTTAACTAAATCAATTATGGATATTCTAACTTAATTAAATCTATTTCTGTGGATAAGTATTCCAAGATTTAACCGAATATTTTAAATCATAGCAAAATAACTATTTAGCAGCATTACTGTAATTGATTCTTTTTGAAGGACACTATCCACTTGCATACAGTTCAAGGATTTAATATAGAGTTGCCTTGACTTTGTTTCTGAAGAACCAAAAGTGACTTATGAGCTATTTCTGACATCAATGAAGTTATTGAAATATCACTGTAATTAAGAAAAAAATAAATGGAGACCAAGTCTTTGCAGACACAAAGTTTCAACTTTAAATGGATAAAACAGGTCCTAATTACATATGCTTCTTTTAATAGGATAGGTCCGGGTATATATTTTTAAATGTACTTTATTATTTTTAGTACTCCTAAAATAGCATCCTTAAAATAATTTCAGATACACATTTTTAATCCCTGGCACTTCCTCCATCATTCAAAACTCTAAGTGGCCCACAACAGTCCTATTCAATCATTTAATTTCCAGTCCTCTTAGTGCTTTTAGTTTTCTTTCATATTTTCTAACTTAGGCACACAGGTAACACAGTTTATGTCAAAAAGGCTGTCCACCATACGTTTTTGGTGCCCTTCTCTTAATTTAAGTGACAAAATAAAATGTCTTGCCCTGATCATAACTGCTATCAAGTTATATCTTGCAGGACTTCAGCAGATTCTTTAAAAAAAAAAAAATTTTAACAAAAACTAATGATTTAATGATTCTGGGAACATATTTCCATCTACCTAAAAGAGAGAGCCCTCAGCAGTCTGGTTGATTCACATCAAAAGCCACTGTGTGTCGCCTCTCAGTACTGTACCACAGCCCTCTGCAGTTCTGCATTCCACAGAATCACTTTTCACCAGCTCTAAATCAATCTGGAGAAAATCACTTAAACATGAATGAAAGAAGGGAGCCCTTTGACTCTGTTTTGTGTTATGAAAAAGCGTGCCTATAGGGTCATTGACCTAGAAAATAGCCTTAAAGTGGCGAGCAGTTATCTTTGTCAAATGTTTGATCACGAGAGTTAAACTACACCTTCCAAGAGTAGATCACACATTGGAAAGCAGAGCCATCACAAAATTCTTTTGCCACATTATAGCATATTATTCACACTACATCAGCAGATTTCATTGCAATTAAATTAGTGCAGGCATTCACTTCATTTACTGATTCCCATTATCAAGGTAACCAAAACAACGGAGTTAACTAGTTTGGTAACCACAGCATGATTTGTGGATATTCACTACTTCCCATGTATCATATATCCCTATGAGTATTAAAAGCATTCTGAGCAAATTAGACCTAAAAATTTCAACTGCTAGAGAACACAAAGTAACAAACTATACCAAAAAATTGCATCTTCTGTAGGATAATGGGCCAATTCTTCTCTAATTTTTATAGTAATTAGGGGCAAGAAATATTTATATTTTTCTGACAGAGTGGAATTAAGGAATAAGGTTATTAAGTAAACTGTCTCTTGGGAACAGATTACATTAATTGGATGCATATAGGAGAGATATATAGTGGACTATCTAAATCAAATTTTCCATCCTCAGAGATCACCAGTAATACCCCAGTTTAGCACAGCTGCGATACACCTGGAACAATAGCTTACTACACTGGCTTTTGTTGATGTCCCAGCAAGTGCTATATAACCTCATTTATGTCACTTTCAACACTGAGATAGGATTCCAGTATTTAAATCCAAATAATACAGCCCTCTTTTCCTCTAAGGTGAATAACACCTCTGACCCCACAAAATTTAGTTCCAAGTTAGAAGTTTTTCATCTTTAAGGTCTGATTGAATAATGCAACCATGCAGTTGGCAGGTAGAACAGCAGAAACTCAACACAAGTAACCATGTAACTGCTGAGATGCATTACCACTACCATGGCAGCTGTGATGTGTTCACATCCCTTACAGGGCAGTAAAATCAGTAAAAAGCATCAGTAAAATATAGTCTCGTACCTGACCGAATGCTCGTAAGGTTCTAACTTCCCCCACCCCCCTCCTCTAGTCAATTCATTCCAGAAAGGTTTGAAATCTTCAGCAGCAAGGTTAAGAAAGCTGTTCAGGTGACTTGCAATTATAGTATCACCTTAGGTTTGCCTTTTTGGTAATACCGTGGAAAGTGTGTTCACAGTAGCATAATAAAAAACTATACTAATTAGGCAATAATAAGTGAGACCTAGAGTCTATCAGGAGGATTAATAACCAGATGAGAGGCGGGATAGTACAAAGTCATACTGAGGCCACAACCAACCCCTGCTACCTACTCCTTTTGCCAAGAAATACTTCAAGCAGTCTTTACTGCTACTAGGACCTGTTTGGAATTTTATTCAAAAGGAAAATAAACATCTTTCTCATATGGCTTAAAATCCCCCAAGTGCTATCAAAATGAATTCTTTGATTTCTACTGCCGCTTTTAGATTTCTGGAAAATTTAACCTCAGAAAAGGACCAAATAATTCTCCCTCTGCCCACACACCAAACCCCAATAAGCTTCCATACCCATACTGGGTTTGGGGTAGAATGCATCACATTCTCATTCTATTAGAGAAATAGTGAAAGGAGAGATGGCTAAGTACTTGAGCTGGGTTTCATTCCAAATATTAAGAAAAGCGAACACCCATGCCAATAAATATAAAGCCTCAGAACTTGAGAAAATAATGCCTTCCTGAGCCTGAAGGTCCAGCAATCACACATCTGTGCACCTCTGCAGACTGGAACTGAGTAGGACAGGCCACAAAATTCAGAACATGCAGCTAATGATGCTTGAACTGGCTAAGGAAATAACCGAATTGTCCCTTAAGAGGTTAATTGTAGACCTGCCAAGTGAGTGACCTACATTTGCCTGGTCAAAGCATCTGTGAGAGGGGGCAAAAGAAATACTTTCAGAAAGGAAATTCTGTTTTGACACTAAACGATACGTTCTTCCTTTCCATTGCTCACAGGCCTAGAGATGCAAAGTGACCCTGTAGAGGGTTCGAAGCAGCACAGCAGATGTTCGCGTCAGCTGCTGGCAGCAGAATAAAGACCACAGAGCCATAGTCGTGGGTAGAAGGTGATGATTTTTGGATTATTTCCTCAGTACAAACCTTACTTCTCATTCCCCTTCCAAATACATAACGAGTTTTAGGGAAGCCATTTCCTTATTAACATATTTCTTCAAACTTGCACTATTTAATGAAGCCTGCTTTACTTATTCCATTTTTCTGCTGATAAATGTAGGTTTCTCCTTCTGCTCCTAAGAAGCACATACAAAGCACACGTCCTGCTTACAGAAGCAGACATAGACATTTTGCTGCTCTGACATGGAAATCCACTTGTAGAGAAAGTGAGGGTGGCAGCTGTAAGCACCCTAACACTCAGCATGTCTGTGCAAAACCGTGGTTTTATCTTCTCTGTCACCAAAACAGAGGATCAGAAATGCTATATTTAAAGATTACAAAACCCTCCATGAACGATACTTCCCTTTGATATGTATTTTCTCTATTAAAGCATGTTATCCTTCTGCATGCCCTTATTACTTTTCCGTATGTGTCTCTCCAAAGATGTCTAAATGCTTTCATACTTTTTCCACTATCTCCTCATTTCTGTTTGCTGTAACTGTATGGCACACTCCATGCATTTTATGTCGGTGAAATAAAGGAGGCAGCTGTGCTAATGGGAACTCAAGTCTTCAAAGGTGAGAAGAGCTCCCTCTCTTTGCCAGGAGACAACCCAGAGACCCAGAAGCTTTCTCCTTGTGTTTCCAAACTCATTTCAGTGACTGACTAATTTCATAACACATTTAAATTACGCAGGAACTCTACTTACAGCACTAGGATAAAAAGGGGAGCACTTAAACCTTTTAAATTAAGCTTTTAGTTGTAGGTACCTCCAATCTCTTGCTGTCTGAGCTTCATGTGCAGCCCTCGTTTCTAAAGCCTAAATGAATGACACATGAACTAACTTTCAAAAGCTGAAAACGTGAATATCCTCTTCACAGACAAAGTATGCCAAAATTCCTAATATATCAATTATATCTTGAATTTTACCAAAGAAATTGAACAGCTCTTTGTCAGCTGCCTGGAAGCAGGTAGAGAACTTTTCCACTTGTTGCTAAATGATACAAACATCTTTGGCTGCTCTGAAGGACTGCTACGGCTGTCAAAATGCATTTGCCTTGGAAACCATCCAATTTCATCCTACCTTGCTATCAAATGTGAGCTTATCTCAGTCACAAATGTCCATTCCCCTTACACTGTTTATGGAAGTCTGCTAAAATTATAGCTTTTATATAAAGTCCAGTACAATAAATAGGAAAACCCAGAAAAAATTTGCAGAGACCACATACTGTGAATACACAGATGGGTCACTGCCTTTTTTTTTTTTTTTTATTAATAGCCTGGCACCAATTTCCAATATCATCCACTTAGTAAACATCGAACACTGTTCTACAGTATAAAAATCATGCCTAGAGTAACTTGTATTTTGAAATCTTTTTTCCATATACCTGTTAGGTTCAGTAATCTCCTTTGTAAAGAAGGTTTGTACTCCAGGTTTTGTAAACTAAGGAAAACTATCAGGTTTGTCATTCTAATAATTTCGTTTTCAAATAACATTTTTTGTTCTCATTCTGTTTTTACAGTCACCACCAAAGAATCTGAAAGTTATGCAATACAACAGGCTTAAAAGCCACCAGGGACCCTCTTAACACAAGATGGAAATAACTTATTACGCAAATAAGATTAAAACTCTGACCTTGAATACATAGTCTTTTGCCAAGGGGCAGTGTGTGTGTGGGTGGAAAATCAGCTGTGGTACAGAAACCGACGCTGTGCTTAGGAAAGAATAGGAATTTTCAAAAGCAAAGACCTCCATCATACAGGAAAGTGGCGGCACAATGGACATGACAATCATTTTAATATTTCATATGGCAAGGCATTTATTAGGAAATAATGCAGCTTCACTCAATCTTATTTTCTGGACAATCATCACTGTCCTCTCATTTCAGCCATAACTGCAGCAACTGTTTCAAACTGTTCCAGTCTCTCCTGGCCTGCAGAGGCCACCCGAGCAGCAAGGGACAGCAGCCGGGCTCCAGCAGCAGCCAGCTGGGATTCCCTCAGAGGCAAAGGGTGCCAGGGGGCTGGAGAGAACAGCCTCTGAAAGGCTTCAAAAGTCTCTGTGCTGATGATTCAAGGCCAGGCTTCCACTTTAGTAGTAACTCAGCCATGTAGTACAACCTGCACCCACTGCGCTGCGCAGCTGAGAACAGACGTGCTTTACAGTAAATGATTAAGTAGGAAAACAGAAAAAAGAATGTCTGACTTCTGTCTCAATGCAGTCATATTAATGCTGCTACTGAAAGCCTATCTCTGGCATTCTCTGAATTTTCATAAGATCATCGGTGTCGTATCGAAGTTTTACTCACTTGGTCTGGACTACCCATTTGCATGGGTTTGAAAGACAAAGCAGTGACTAAAGGAAATGGCCAACACCTGGGGAGATAAATCTGACAGCTGGTTCTGCATTTTGAAACCTTTGCTTCACTGAGACAAACAGGAGGCTAACAGGTTAATTTCTATTTTAAAATATCCTTTTAAGCTGGAGAGAGTTTCTTGCAGCGGCTGGGGATGCTGTTATCACCAGCAACAGAGTCCTACTGTCTTATTGCAGTCAGGCTGGAATATTGCCTCAAGGAAACATTCTTCTTTTTTTTTCTTTTGTTTTTTCTTTTTGTTTGGGTCAGCAAGATGTCTTTAAAAAGGGAATTACAATTGACTGCTTCACTTAAAAGGCAGATGATATGAAGGAGAAGGTTTTGGGTTCTGTTTTTGTTTGTTTTGTTATGTATTTTCTGTTAACTACACCAAAAAAAAATAATCTCCCCATGCATCTGTCTTTGTATACTATCATGTAAGTAGTCAACAGGGAGGGTAGCCTTCCACAGAAGATATTAAAGACTGACTTTTACAATGTTTACCAACTTTTCTGTAAATGTCGTTGTTAAGATAACATCATTCACAGCAAGGTTAAAATGCGCAGGCAGACACATACCTCTTTTCTGGCTTGGCATTCTGCCTCTGGGACTGGGAGTGCCTGCTGCCTCTCATCACCCCTCTGCTCAGCTGGCTGTTGTTTCGGTCCCCAGAAGGAGCAGGGGCCCGAAGGCCAGCCCAAAGCTGCTCCTCGTTCCTGTGAAGTGGCACAGATGTGCGGATGGCAGAAATGACATGGCCAGGATAGGCAGTCAGCGAGTCCTCGTGGTGGCGGGTATTCTGATGAGCCAGAGTCCTCTCGGAGGCTGGGTACTGCCGGCCTGGCCGTCGATAGCCCCGCTCCCGGTAATAGGCTGGGAGGCAGGGCCGCGTCTGCTCCATCACCCCACCACTGCAGCTCCGAGAACAGGCAGACCAGGGGCCCCAGCTGCCCCACATGCCCGGGATTCCCCCACTGCTGTCCTCAGCAGCATCGCTTTGCTCTTCTATCCTCTGGGGAACCTGCGGACACAAGAGATTGACTCAGGAACAAGAATTCACCCTGTAACACCAGGAGAGCACTAACATCCCCTTTAATGCATTCACTCTGCAGTCACAAATGAAACTGAAGGCAGTAGGAAGTAACTTGTCTTGTTCTCTCCGTGTTGAACAGCCACCTTTTGCTGCTGTAGGAGGTCTCCTACACTGCGAAATGGTTTGTCACTACACAAGCGATACGGTTTAGCGCTGCTTTCTGTCAGTGTTAGGTTGATGGTTGGACTAGGTGACCTGAAAGGTCCCTTTCAACTTAGACAATTCTATGATTCTACAGCCATCAACCACTCCAACCAAAACTATTTTTTTTTACTAAGTAGATCAGAATAGATTTTTTTCAGTTCTCAGCAATGGAAAACATTGCATAATGCAAAGCTTGGAAATGCAGAAACAGAAAACTATTATAATATTAGGGAAGTCTGGAAATAAGGTCATTTTTGATGATGGACTTGGGACAACAGACACAGACTGCTCTCTTCCAATCTGATGCCTCAACAACGGAGATTGCTAGCGGTTGCAATAATATTTCAGGAACTCCCATCTAATGTGGAACATTTTAGGAAAGCAATAACGTAAGAGGACAGGCTGATTTCCTGCCAGCAAAAAATACTGCAATAGTTAACTCTTATGTTACCACTTTTCCTCACCCCCCCATATTCATGCTTCAAGGAAAAGAGCTATTGGAGCTGGCCCACCCAATCCTACATTCACAGAAATCCCTATCAAATTCAGGGTGCTCAGCTCCAGTTAGCCCACACTCACCATTCAGCAGCACCAGGAAAGCAAAACAAAGAACCCCAAAGAGAAGGGGGGTTTCTCTTGAAGATAGGTAGGAAGAATTAGAAAGGGCAGGGACTGTTACTGTAAAGAGAGTTAACCCCTCAAACTGTGGTCATAAAATATTTAAATATCCTCACTTTGTGGTTAGCAAGGTATCAGCACAGCCTAGAAGTTACAACCATCCATCCCCATCTCCTGTGGACTTGTGCCCCAACTTTACCCATTCCTACAGCCAAACACAGGCAGGATTTTGCAGTTTCATACTGGGCAGAGTGTCCACTTTCTTGCACAGAAATTAGATCCGTTTCCATTAAATACACGATTTTTCTGAGGCTTCCCTTGTCTAACTGGCTGAATCACAAATTTTCAAAGCAGACTTCCAATGCCTTACTCTCACAAATATTATTATGCAGAACATTTTTTTAAATGAGCACCCTTTAATAGTTTATTCATATTCTGAATAACCTTTGTACCAACAAGCACACACACATATCAATTAAATTAGGAGACAAAAAAAGGCACTGAACACGAACTAATACTTGCCATACCTCTCCAGCCCTATTCAAGTATGTAGCTATCTCAAAATTAGGTTGGAAAGACATCCTTGTCAGTCTGTCTGTCACTTCTCCCCTCTTCAAAGGATAACCTCCATTAATAATTTTGCCTCGACCATTACTGTACAACAGCAGCAGATTAAGATGTATATCCTTGGCTTGTAGCCACAGATAACACATGCGGTCACTAACCGAACCCAAAGCCCTGTGTCCACGAGCCCACGTTGCCCACCAGCCACACGCCTGGCAGGCCGTGGGAGAAGGTAGTTTGCAAACAGGGGCTGAACACACCACTACAACACGCAAAACCAAAGCCTGCACGGGGTTTGTGGTGCTGCTGTGCAATAGTCAGTTGTGGTCGACATAATCCGAACCATTTCCCTCCTCCGAGATTGCTCTCACACTTTCATCACCAACCACAGAAAGGACTGCATTTAATTGTAACTTGTGAATAATAAAAAGCATCTGCATTGGTGTGATATTTCTGCAGTGTTATTTGAAAACAGGAGCAGATGTGTCTGTATTTAACATGTCTTTTTTTCTGTGGGTACCCCATTTGGCATCAGCCTTTTAAATCCAATAGCCTGTATAACCTAATACAGCATAATGTCAACATTATGAATAACATGCAACAAGGTCTTGGTTTCTGGCTGTTACATTTGCTTTCATGTCCAATAACAGAACACCACTGGCTCACAATTTGACCAACTAAATAAGCTGCTATTCAGTTCGTGATATTTTTCAGTGAATATTCACTGTTCATATTTATACTACACAGTAATGTAGCACCACCACAGATATAAAATTGTAAGATTATACACAGAGATACTCTTCTGGTCTGACCCTTGTTTGCAGTAAAATCTACTTATTACAAAATGAATAGGCTTTCAATCACACAAGTCGAGTTTCACTTGCCTGGACTATTTCTTAATCATTTCTATGATGGTTCAGGACACCTTTTTCTTTAAAAGCCAAAGACTTTCATGCAGGTAACAACTAAAACCCATTCATCTGCAAGCAATTCAAGTCACTGCTAACATAAGAAATATTTCATTATGCAGAAATAGAAATTGATATAGTAGTGACAGGTGTTGACCTGCTGCAGAGAGAACTTTTATGTTGCCAAATTTCATTGCAGCAGGAATTGGTTTAGATAAAATAATATTTTAAATGACTGAAGGCAACGTAAAGTAATTTCACACCCCTTAATCTTCACAGTAAGAGTTCTAGATGTAGCACAAGAAGGTTTCATCTAGCTAGTTAAGTAATAAGAACATCATAATAAAACTAACAAAGAAGTAACACATAGAATCATAGAATGGTTAGAGTTGGGGACCTTAAAGATCATCAGGTTCCAATTCCCCTGCCACGGGCAGAGACACCTCTCCCTAGAGCAGGTTGCTCAAAGCCCCATCCAGCCTGGCCTTAAACATAATGTCTTATACCGATGTACAAATTCATCAATACTACTTAGATATGAGATGCAAAATTCTGAGATGGGAATTTTCAGTAGCAAATCAGGTTATGCCCTTTTACTGTTAATTAAGGTCTCTGTTTTCTTACTGTGAGAAAGATAGGAGCTACAGACAAAACTTCAGAGAAGATGTCATATGATTAAATGACATAATCTACCCAGTGAAATCTGCTACAAATGACTGAATAAATTGAAGCTGCTTAGCTTAAGGAATGGAAAACAAGAGGCAATAATGAGTCTTCCAAACAGTTTACATAAATAAATACGAAGAGCTATCCATTTTCTCTTTGCAGCAAATTGTTCTTCATGTCTACAGCCAACACACAAGTAACAGTGGATTTAAATTTAATCAGAGGTGATCCAAATTAGCTAGTAGGAAAAGCTTCCTAGTGGAAAGACAAACAAAGCTTGGAAACACATGGCCTGAGGAGATCCTGGCACCATGGAGGCCAACCCCAAACCTCTCCCATGAACAACTAAAGCACAACTGATCCTTCCCCGAGGCAGAGAAGCTGAACCACAGGGCTCACAGGTTCGTTCTCATCCTTCTGTCCTGTGATTTCCAAGTCACTCTGTAGCCACTAATTAATTCTACTACAGCCCTAGGATACAGCCAAGGAATTACTGGTAGCTACACAAGACAGCTGAAGTATTCCAGAGCATCTCGGAAACACCACAGATTCAGAGATGCCTGACACCAGGTCCCTCCTCCTCTCCCTTTACAAATTACCCATTGAACAACACACTTCCAGAAGGGAAGAGTTTGAGCCTGCCCTGGTAAACAAGTGAAATGCATACTGAATTCTTCTTGCCAGTTTAAGCCATGAAAGTAATTACTTTAATAGAATCACATAGCCTGCAAAAGGGAGACATCAACTAAGCCACAAAACAGTTAGCTCTACAAATTCAATCTATTTTCCACCTTCATTGACTCCATAATTCTAGCTCACTCTTTCTTTCCTACACAGTTTTTAGTTATTTGGCAGGGCAAGGTTTGTAAGTGACAGCAACGTATTTCATCAGGTACAGCTATACAGCAAACAATGTAAGGAAAAGTAAGACAAACTTTCAGGCGTGCAAGTGCTTGCAATTTCTGCATCGGTACTAACTCCTAGCAAGTTGCTATCAACGATTCTTTGAATCAGAATTTTTCCTTGTTATGACCATTATACACAAAATACCTTCCAATCCGTCACCTTTCTAACAGTGAGTGGAGACTGAACTGAGGCTAGATTTTCAGAAGAACACTGGCAGGGTCACTCTTCTTCCTTTCCATATCTGCACTCTACAGCCCTTTCTGTTCTTTCCCCCAAGTTTTTCTTGCATTTTGCTTATTTACTGCTTTTGTAAACAGGAGCCACATTACATTCATGCTTCATTCTGACAGTTGTATTTTTCAAATTAGGCAGTTTGTAGAACAGCTTGTTTGAGTTTTTGTTTTGTTGTTTGTTTTTTTTTTTAAAAAAAATATCATCCATGTATAGAATAAATACATGAGGTCAGTGTGTAAAAAGTATGTAAAGACTAAAACTTCCAAAAGGAAGTACTTTATTTACCTACACAAAGCTGGCTGAACTGAAAACAAACAGCCAGCCAGAAAAACACCCTTGCTTTAAACAGTCACAAATGATCTGATTTAATCAGAACCTGTTAGATGCTCAAAACTTCTCAACACTGGTATCATTTATTTAGAAATAACGTAAGATAAAAACATCAATTCCAGTCCAAACTGTATATACAGCCCCACTGCACTTCAGCCCCACTGTATACAGCCCTACTGTACTTCAGGTACAGTGAAGCAGATAGAGAATTCCCCAGAATCTTAACCGAAGTATCACTGTGTGCAGGCAGCCTACAAACAATGTAATTTTCATTTTATTTTTTATCTTTGTAAAAGATCCTAAGACTCTCCCTATTTCTTGAAGGTTTGGTTTTTTCCTGTTTCTCTAGGGTTTGTTTATTTATTAATTGGTTTGTTGTACAAGACCTGTAAAATAGTAATTGTTATTTAAGTTACTGTTTTTGAACACTAAACAGAGCAAGCTAATAAACATATTAAGACAGCAGAAGTCAACACAAAGAGGGAGATGTTTATCCATGTGGCAAAAAAGAAAACAAATTCTAACTCTCCTGTTTTCCTTCATTTTCCATAGGATCATATTGACTTCCGTGGATTAATTACTTAAGTTAAGAAAGACAATTAAGAACTTATCACCAAAATCCTCTCTCAAACAAACGGTGTATAACTCCCACGGACTTAAGCACTAACTAGGCATTCATTTTGTTCTGCATACAAAACCTTTAACACTGATTCCATGCAGAACTAAATAAATGCACAGGGAATATTTAAATCCATGGAATTTCATCCCAAATGCATAACTAAAAATCCATAGCTAGCATTCAACATGGCCATAAATTATAGAAGAACTACAGTGCAATTAAGTTTGTTCACACACATATTTTAACTACCTTCAGTGCAACAGGCATGAGTATGGAGACTACACAGTTACAAAAACTCTGTATACCATGAGTAATAAACTGGAAAAAAAACCTGAAAGCAGAATATTTTACAATACTATGTCTCTTACTTACTTAATTACATCCACTATTTTTTATGTTGAGGGAAAAAAAAAAATCTAACTTTATATTCTTTAATTGCTTACTTCCAAATTTTAAGGATTTCTGAAATTTAAAGTTACCCTGTAGAATTTTAACATGTTTAGTAGCTTTTAGACAGATGTTTGCCATTAAATCACTGCCTAATGCCACAGCTGTCATTTCTATACCTTTAGACTTACAACAAGCATTGAGTCTTTCCTCACTTTTATGCTATTACAACCTTAGATCTTTTTGAACTAAACATGCTACCAGTAGGTTGACACAGACTGCATTTTCAGTAGAAAAACAGTTTATCCTGAATTCATGTAATTCGGCGATCAACTCTGATCCTAAATAAAAGATTGCTGTAAAACTGAGTGTACAAGCTATTGAAATACAATGCAAATTTCTAGTAATAAGATCCACATCTCGGGATTTCAGCAACAGTTGTTGAAACTATAGTATGCAAGAAGTATGTCTCTGAAGAGGAAATATCACTTAAACTGAAAGCCACAAATATTTCAAACGTAACTTAGTTGTGCTGGAAGACAATGACAGGCAATGCAATACTGACAAACACTGATCTTAAATACTGTAGGATACTTCATCCTGTTAAACTATAGCTTACATACAAGCTAACTGTTCAGAAAAATTGAAAAAAAAAAAGTGGATAAATCAGAGGCCCACTTAAGCCAACATGATGTTTCTGACTGTGTGAAAGAAGCAAAGGTTTAGGGAACGCTGTAAGAACCAGGATAGGTTCAGAAACATCAACAGACTCTCTGCTTCCATTTAATCAGTTACTTAAGGGCCTCCTGTAACTAAACACCATACTAAAATTGTTTTTAATACCAACTACTGGACTTAATCTCTGTGAATACAATTAATCCCTTTTTTAGCCTATTTCTAATCTTGGCTTCCAAAAGACTGTGCGTTTTACATTGAAAAAGTGCTTCCTTTTCCTCTGGTTACACACACAGCCTGACAATTTCATTGTCTCCCCCAAATTTTTCCATTGTGATAAATGAAGAATGATCACTCTGTATTCTCCTTCACCATACCATGATGTTTGATTTGTAATCACCAACACAATTCAGTTCTAGGATCTGTCTCTGAAATTCAGCAGCCCTAATCTCTTCAGTCTCTTTTTCTAAGGAAAACAGACCAGAGTGTGGACTTTCCTCATTTTTAGCACCTTTTCCACTCCTACAGTTTGACATGGGTTTGCAATGCTGCACACACTTCTCCAAATGTCAATTAACAATGGACTTTCACAGTAATAATAATCATAATGCTTGGTGACAGTATGTACTTTTTAACCAGCTCCAAAATTAAGTAAGCTGCTATAGCCCCAGCCCATGTTGCTAGGTATATTTGTATTTTACTGAGCATGTTATAGCAGTCCAAATTCAAGACTGAAAAGGGATATAAGACAATGGCAAGCTTTAAACCTGGAAATACCTAAATCAAATCAGACATTTATAGGTTTTTCCCAATTTCAGTTTAGATACGATAATGTTATATTTCATAGATTTAATTTCTAACATGTTATCCGGTAATTCTTTTTCCTGGTTAAATGTCCTGAATTTAAATAGATTCATGAACAAGTTAACTACACTATATTCCTAATTATACATCTGAAAGAGATGTAACAGGCATAAATGAATGTTTTGCAAGGATTTACAGTATTACCTTAAAACAAAGGCAAAAAATTTTTAGCCAGAACAACATTTTATCACCTGCTCAGAAAAAAAGCTATGGGATTCGCCCAGTAAACTCGTGTTCATGTGCTAGATGCGAAGTGGAATTAACAGAAGCCAGTATGCCATTGTTTATTTTTGACTACTACTATCGTATTTGTCCTGGGCTTCCCAGAGCAAAGAGCCCTAATCCAGTTAATATTCCCCAACACCTTTCCAGCTTTAGGCTTCCATGGTTCTTCTCATTATACCACACGTGATAATCCATGCTATGACACCAAACTGTCACCATCAGCATTAAAGAAGTGTCAGGGCACTTGGAAAACATGACCTCTTCTTATTTATTCCATTATCCCAGGACAGCACCTTCTTTATTTCATAATTCTGAGTGATTGAAGATTTCACTAAGGCCCAGCCTGTCGCGGGAGATGCACATGCAGCTTTTATGACAGCCAGGCTCAGCCTGACTGACAATTCAAAAAAACAGTATAATAGTATCTTGTCGTTATTAAAAACTCATATGCCGTTTTCGGGATGAGATGAATACAGCATTCTTCACGAACTTTCATCATCTTCCATATCAATAATCAGTCCCACACAGCAGGAGCTAGTTTTTGTTCTCTTAAAGTTTCAAGAGTCCAAAACCAAAAGCTGAGCGACTCAGAGGAACCAGAACTGAACTGCAGTTCAGAGCTGAGCATGCCAAATTTTGAATGGGCTGAGGAAATTATAGTTTAGTTTTAGAACCTGTTTGAGTGTAACTATCGTATTTCCTTGCCAGTGTTGTAAACACATCTATGGAACCAGTTTAATTCTTTCACCAGTCTAAGCATCTTAAAGTAATACTCTTCCAGTATTAGCTGATTTTCAATAAAGGCCATACTTACACAGCTATGACAATTTCCCAGCAGAAAGTCTTTATAGTCCATTTTATAGATGCTAATTTGCAAGAACTTTACTTTTCATGCCTCTTACAAGAAACATGTGGAACATTGGTGGTTTGATAAAAAACAATCGACCAAAAAAATCCCTAAAACTTGCAGATAACAACTACTCAGATCTCTCAAGGCTAGCAGAAAAATGGAGCAGAGGCCAAACAAAACACCATGACACAATGTCTACACGTCTGCCTGGTTAGCATGCTCAGCTATTTTAATCCTTCAGTGCGTTTTGGAAGCCTTTAATCAGAGATGTAGTAAACCATTCGAATTTTACAGTACGTGGTAAGTGTAAATATTACCAGCTTAAACGATTTGGGTTTCCGTTCTTTGTATAAAAACTCTGTCTGAACATCTGCCCTGTGAAGATTAAAGGGCTAAAAAGCCTGGAAATAGAAGACCTTTGTATTCACAAATCACTGGAGGGAGTTACAGTGCCTGGAAAGCTTAACTGCCCCTTTAACCAACTTTGACCACATCTGAAGAAACTTCAACATTATTTAAATAGTCTAGAAAGTAAACAGGTCTGAAAAACATTCAGAACAGTTTTTGTGCCAACAGGGCTTTTCACACCAAGACCACCTCCATTGTGCTCTGTGAACCTCGTGTTTTAAGGAAGAGGTTTCTTTCCATTTTTCTGTGAGACCAAGTAAAGAGATGGCTCGCTCTTCACCTCAGGTCTACTCCTTATCAACAGAAGGATTGGTTCTGATTTACAGTGAGGTAAAGATTATAAGCATCAGGCCCCCACTGTATCACAAATTAGGCTTCTTTATATTAATAAGCTATTTATTCATCATTGACGATCATCTGTGACCTGAGTCACTTAGCTTGTCCTACCCGAGGCCTCTTCCAGGTCAATCCTCTTCAGCTTGACAAAACTGTTGCCATTCTACCATATTTCTACACTTAGAAAAATTCTTCGGGATCCACATGTGGTGGAAATACGGATTTTGTTTTCTCAGTAATTGATATAACACCTCTCAAGATCTCTCAGTGAGTCACCCACCTGTCACTCCAGATGCAGAGAGGACAAGCTGTCATAAAATAGAAAGTAACATTCTCCAACAGAGGAACCATCCAAAGCTTCCCATCTTCATCACTGCCCTGATCCAACGCCTGGAGCAGAACCAGCACGCAACAATGCTCCAAGGAAGATGAGAAGCTTATCTGTGACCTTGTAAGCTCACCTGCTCTGGATTCCAACTGGAACAAAGAACCTTTCATGTTTTGCAGAGAAACACAGAACGAGCTTTAAGCCCCTCATGCTCTGAGCTTAATGAAGTCAGTACTTTTTAATTAAAAAAATAATAATTAAAAAAATCAGAATTCCCTAATAAAGCATGTTAAAAATAACAAAACCATTGGCCTGGATTTTTAAAAGAGCATATTTGCATAAAATAGTAAATCCTTATCCCATCTCCTTTCTCCAAACAAAGAAGAGTTTTATTTCCTAGCCATTTAAGCCACAACATCAAGGACAGGGAATTGGTAACAATACAGAGATAGCAAGAAAATTCTTTCAGCTGTTGTTCTAAATATTCTGTTGCACTAAAAGGCTAATTCTAAAGGAAAAGACTTGTAATAGATCAAATGATCTCTCCTGTTTCCTAAAGATCACTGTAATTAAAATAGTAACATTGTTAGATAGAAAGGTTCTATTTTACCAAAGTTCCAGTGAATGCAAAAGCATGTATATCTATACAGTTAATGTCAAGCAATGGTGCAGAAGGCAAGCAGATACACTGACCAGGGGAAAACCGCAAGAGGAATACAGACTACGTTTCAGTCGGTAGTGGTTTATGGAACTGATGTGTATGAAAATACAGTAATAATGGACCGCACTTCTCTTATAAACAAGACAAAAATTGTTACTCCTACAAACCTTGTTGCAAGGAGCATGGACACAGAAGCCGTATGCAGATAGGTGGCAACTAAGCTGCTCTAGTACAATCGAGCTCAGCGTAGGCAGCCCAGCAGGACAGAACCACTGCAACTCTGTAGTAGGGCTGCCAGCAAAAGCCAAGTTCCAGCTCAGCAAATGCCAACAAGTTCTGTGTTTCAGCTGCTGCTGAGCTTAGGGCAGAGCTTCACCCTGCCTTGACCGCAAGGAAGAACACAGCCCTCACATGCCGCTGCTCCTCAAGATATGGAAAAGCAAGGTGGTGACCACCTGGGGTGGAGATCCCACAGTTCTCCTCAGGCACCAGCCACGCTGTCTTGGCCAAAAGCCAAGCTTAGATATTAACTACTTTGTCCAGCTCAAATTTTCTCCAGTGTTTCAAGGATATAGTAGAATTGCTTCATGCTTCACATTTTACAGTATTAATGTGTTCAGATATATTAGGCAGCCGTATCCTTTTCATTTAACAGAAAAGTGACTTTTATGGGGTGTGGTAAGATAGAACAATGGAAATGAAGAAACGTTGCCATTCACTGTCATTATTACAATATCAATGACGGTGTAGGATCACATTTCTACACTGAATTTCCTGTATCAACCCTAAAAATTTTACTATCATCAGATTTAGTAGCCAAATTCTTACCACCTGAAACAGTACCCTTAAATTATCACCAATCACTGTTTCTGCACACTCTCCCTCTACCTTTCCACCTACATCTCCATCATCCTCTTTCTACAGCCAAGCAGAAGGACTCATTCCTTGCATCTCAAGCCCTTTGGGGTAGTGCAGTGTACTGGAGCAAGAAATCTTGCTTCAAAGAAATGCTTGAATGAAAAGAAAGCAGTGGCTTACTTCTTTGTTTTTTCAAAGACAGAAGAAAACAAGACCCAGCTATTCTCTTTGCTTTTGCCCCTCAAATTAGGTAGTCCAATTAATCTAAGTATACACTGGAGTTCCCTTAAGTCTTAGCATTTAATTTTACTCATCACATATACAAGTTCCATTCCTAGGACAAACTTCATAAGTACATGACTGCCCAGAAAAAGGTTTATCCTACAACAAACAAATGTAGATGTTAAGCAATTTAAAAACTCTAGATAAGAGCATTGGCGCAGGCAAGCGGGGGAGATGCAGTAATTTTAAACATCTTGTCCTAAAGCAAAGGGAAAGCGCATAGACCCTCACGGTCAATCCACAGTGACAGATTAATTTGTTTAAATAGAACTTCTGATAAGCTCCTAATTCCATTTCACATGTTGTGCCAACGCATCAACACAGTGCTATTATGCAACAGACTTAAGGAGAAAAAGGAAAACAGAAGTAACTGAGAAATCACTCCTTCTAGAGGTAAGGAAAATTTCTGTGTCTACTGAAAAGAAACAAAAAATACCAACCCCCACGCCTCAACCAAAGCCGGGGGAGGGGGGCGGGGGGAGCAAACAACAACAACAAAAAACCACAAACAAACAAAACCCAACAAAACAAAACAACAAAACTTACCCTCACCAAATCCAGCACACTATAGGTATGAAAGCTGCCCTGAAGCAGATGTTAATTGAGAAAATTTCCTCTTATGAAAAGAACTGCTATTTGAGTAACAATGGGTTTTGGCCACTGCACTGCATCGCTACTCAGGCTACATTTCCACACATAACTGAGCTGCTCCAAGAGCTCACTGTGGCCAAATGAGGCATCTTGGCCATCCCTTCCCTTCCCCCTGACCCTCTCTCTTCTCTCAAATTCTGCTTCTAATCCTCTTCTATATTTCTCTTGACTTAGCAGCGCTGAGCCTTCAACAAGCATATCTGAATCCAACACAAGGCAGGGGAGAACTCAAAAACCCCAACACCACACATCTTACAGTATATTCATCTCCAAATCTTGTGCAGACTACAGTCACATTCACTTCATACAGAGATGCTTTTCACAGAGGGGTCGTGTGCCTGATAGGAAGAGATAACACCCAGTTTACTACTCCTTTAATTCAGAGCCAGTATAAAGAAACAACGCTAAGTCCAAACAGGCTCAAAATTCTTCAAAAATACTGTAGTGTCCCAATGAAGTTCCTATAAAAATAAATCCTGACACTTTTTCCATACATTGAAAATTAGTTTGTTAAGATCCTGTACCTCCACTGAAGCCAATACTAATCTACAACTGAGTGACAAAAAGGTATGCATAAATTCAAAGCAACTCCATCGTTTCAATGCTACAGAATGTAATGCTATAACAAAAGAAAGATGTTGAAACAAAGCAATATTTACATCAGAAATTTAATTTGGACAAACTTGACTACTATTTATGTTATCAATTTTACTAAAATAAACAAGGGATAAACATAACTACAGCTTACTTTCTTAACACAGCAACATATGATTAGTTAAAACTCCAGGAATGACTTCTGAATAATTAGGAATACAGACTTCAGTGGTCATCTGGGAGAAGGACTGTTATGTTTCATAGTTTAACCTTCTGTTAACTGTGACACGTATCAGATAAAGCTACATAACATTTATTCAATAAAATAAGCACAGAAGGGGAGAACAGAGAGTCTGACTGCATGATGAGCAGCAGGAGGGCTGTTCATGCGTGTAGTAATGATGGACAAGGAAAGTTAATTGTTCAAATGTTAAGAAAGATTTCAGTTTAACCAGTTTCAGACAGTTTGGCTGATAAAACAGCAACTGTCAATTTTTTGGTGTCACATATCTTTTCCTCCTTTTTGTGCTAGCACTGATGAGCGTTTTGGCCTTATAGAGGAGTACACTTGACATTTAGAAATAATATACTATGAATGAAGAATAAATAAGTTAGATTATGGAAAAACTAACCTCGACAACCACTACAATCCCTGTCTTTGGCAAGAAACCATAAAAGTCTGTTACATAGGAAATTTTATTTCTATCTAGTAAACATACTGGTTTTAATGTATTTTTATTATTGTCCATACCTGTGGTATTTACAGAGATAAGATTAACAAACAGAACAGTCCCATAAGCTCAGATATAGGAAGATGTAAAGATGCTCTTTGTTTTAAGTTTTTGTGCACTTCTGACAGGAGAGACAGCATTGCCTAACGTAAATAAGCACAAAAGCTACTTCTATATAAAAATCAGGTACCAAGGTCCTTCTGAAATTCCGTATTGGCCAATTATGACTTTGTAGGACAGACAAGATTCCAAGATTTTAATTCCAAAATTATAAAACCTAGAAGCAGAAAACAGTGCTCAGTCAAATGTTTTCCCCAAAAGAAGTATCTTCTTGCTAGCTAGCATTCAAAACATTTTGACTTTAATAGCAAAGTTTAAGTTTCCCCAGAGTAACAAAAAAGGGGAACTGAAATGGAATAGTACTGCATTTAGTTCAAGGGTGGAGGAGGCTCCAGAAAGCAGAAAAGTTACAGAAATAAATTGCAAAAATGAAAGGATAAAACTTTCCCATTTGGTCCTGTCTTCTCCCCAGGTCTTAACTCCTCTATCTGCACTTGCTATGGAAGTCATTTGGCTCATTCTTCCAGCCAACACTCTCCAGGTTCATGCCAGAAATGGATTTTTGTGTGTGCGTCTAAGGAAAGCAACCTGCTGAGCAAGCTCGGCTCCTCCACGTTTTGTTGAAGAAATTTCCCCTCCACAATTTTTTTTTTAAATTGCTGCTTGAAAGATAAACTTCTGTTGAAGTCCTAAACATATGCCACTAAGTCAAGAGTAGGTAAATGTCTAGTATACAGGAAGCTAAATAAAAATTCTTGTAAGACTGAGGAAACTACAGACTTTTGTTCAAAAATCTACATTGTGTCAGCCTCTCTGAAACTAGTATGACTTTAAACATGGATTCCAAAGAAAGAGGAAACAAAAGATTAAAATCTAGCAAGATTTTAAAATAAACAGAAAATAGTATTTCCTGATGTTTTGAAGTGTTCTTAAGTCCTAAAAACCCCATCATATCTGCTGAACTGTGGGTGTCCAGAGGCAGTTACAACTAGATTTCCATCAATTGCTCCGGGGATTATCCTGGGGTTTATTTCATTTGCTCGAAAGTTTTAGTGTAAGAAAAAAAAATCTAGACTATTCAGAAATATTTTAATGAACTACTCAGCCAAATACCCAAGTCCCATTCTCTGATTTTATTTCCCTGTCCATGAGCTTCCAGAGCAAAAACAACTAGATGCTGGGTGCACAAGACAGAATCCAAACACTCTCCAACACTGCACGTTCAAGCATCAATCGCGCACACATGCTTAACTTTAGGCTACAAAATAAACAGACACCAAGGACTGGGGTATAAGCTAATGTTTTATTAGAATCCAGCTTTTTTTACTCAATCTCCACATACCGTACCCTGAGTGTGTGTATGAAAGTTACCAACCACCACTTTTGTTATTCTCTACATTGTTAAAATGACGTATTGTTCATCAGATCCTTCCCTTCTCCTCCTCTCTTTCTTCCCGCAGAACCAACCAACTCTCATACCGAAGGAACTCTGCCAAAAAGCAGAGAGCTCTGTGCAGAAACACACTGGAGATGCCAGCGAGGGATGCCAGGAAACACACAGCCAGGTTACTGCATAAAAAGAATGGGAAAAACTTCCAGAGCTACTAAGCTGAGCACTCGCTGAGAAACATCTCAGACTTGGCCTTCAGAGCTACTAACAGTCCCTCTCATCTGGAGCTGATAGGTGGGTCAGAAGGCTTCTGAAAAGTTTAATAAATACAGACTAACAGTCTAAACAGTTTGGCATGAATAGGATCCTCTCCTGTAGCGTAAGAGCTGAGAATGACAGCCAGCCTCAGAGCCTGCATGAAATCGTCACTAGGAAACTTCTGTCTCTTATTCTCAGTGAAATGAACTGCTCCAAGGTGGTTACCATGCCCTTCAGTGCCTTGCCTCCAGACCCAGGGCATTTCTCATTCAACTGAAAACAAAGAATCTGATTTTATCAAAATTAATTCCGGAGCTTCACAGAATGAAGCAACTGTTTCTCTGACTTACTCTATTTTATTTAGTAGTTTTTTTTCCCCCTAAGGCCATTTGGAAGCTGGACTGCAGCATCCCTCTGCTGTCAGCATTACAAAAGAATGTCTAATTAGACAGAATTCTGAAAACAGAGGAGCAGCAAATAGGAGAGATTTAAAATAGGGAAAAATACTACGTTGTACTCAGGTTTAGAACAGAGCACCTGGGAAGCTTGAGAAGTGCTGCAGACTGGACCATGCCAATTTCAGACTGCATCATTACTGACCTCATTTAATTTGTCTTACCATTAGGCTGCAAAAGTTGAACAGGACAGCTACATTCTTCAGGAACTATGACTATCAGATGGCTTAAGGTTTCTAGTCCATGCCTACAGAACTATTGTCCAAATAATTTTTTACCCTAAAGACAGTGGCATACACGTATCAAAAATGGAAACCATGGAAACTTACCTTTTATCTCCTCCAAAAATTACAATTTAAAAAATAAATATGCATCTTTAATTATTTTAAAATCTATAATAAAAAGTAATTAAAAATATGTTATTTGATACCTTTAATAATTAATTGGTTGTGTTTGAATATCAATTAAGATATGAGAACAACATTGATGTAAGGTCATAGTCCATAAGGAGACAGAAGAGCATTCAAGGAGTTTCCCCTCAGGTCTTTGGCAGAATCAGCAATGCCAGCATGTCATTCCTGACAAATGTTTGTCTAACACATTCACAGAGACCTCCATCGTGGAAATTCTGAATGTTAGCCCGTCAATATGATGTATTCTTCTTTATAACCTTACCATGTGAAGTTTTTTCTAACATCAAACCCAAGTTTTCCTAGACCCAGTTTAAATCCATTTCTTCTCATTTACTCCATCACAGACAGAAAGAATGGCCTTCTCTTGAGCACTCGTTAAGTATCTGGAGATTACTTAACCTGGAGTCCCTCACAAGTCTTCTGATCTTTAGGCTAAATAAACTGAACTAATTCAAACTTCTCTCAGAGGCAAGATTTTTAAACCTCTTAAGGATAATCACTGCTGCTCTCTGTTTCTCTCCAAACTGTCCACTAGTTTCCCGAAAAGCAGAGCAAAAACCCAACCTACATATTTCAGTCGAGCCATCAGTAATGCTGAGCAGGATGGAAGATGTGCAGGCCTTCTAAGATGTGCCAACGTCTATGATGAGTGAGTCATTCACAAGAACACCACAGAAAGTTCAGCAGTTTCTGGCTCAGATGTCTAGCAATTTAAATCTACCAACAGAGCACGGTTTGGGTCCAACTTCTGTTTCAGACATCTCCATCTCTGAAAGAGCTGTGTATGAGCAACCAGACGCTTCTGCTAATCAAGCCATGTCTAAGCCCTGCTCTCACTGACATGAGTTCTTTGTCTTACATGATGAAAAAGCTTCAAAGCTTGAGTAAGCTGACATGGACTTATTTGTGCCCTACAACACTCCATCCAATTACTCAGCTAATTAAGCATGATGAGCCTCTTTTAACCAAGTATCTACTTATATTTTAAAAAACTCACACAAAACAAAAATCCATGTTATTCACAGAATTTTATCTAGATCACACTGAGTTATGCATCTTGCTCGAGTATTTTCTACATTTACTTTTAAGTATACAAAATCTGAATATTTCTAACCCTTACCTTTCTGTGTTCAATTGAAGGCTGTGGGATGACGAACTGAAATCCCAGCACTGCTAAGGAACCAAGAAGTCTGAAAAAGCAAATAGTGAAACAGAAGATATAATTACCACTAACACAAACCACACACCTACAACCTATTACAGGGCTTCATCCTGCAAGAACTTATTTAGACACTTGAATAGCACTACTAACCAAAGCAGACTCACTGAACTGGACGAAACATTCTTACAACATTCTCTTCACAGAAGGCAGTAGCAGAGACAGACATATATTTGTCTACCTACAACACAAAAGTGCAGCAGGTAGAATCCATTGGTAGCATTCCACATAACTTTATATTTGAATTAAAATACTATTGGTAGTGCATCTTTTAACACCTCTGTATTTGCTGTCAAACTGATATTTGCTTTGCAAGTTTTCTGAAGTGCTCATTCAGAATTCACCTATCGTGTGAACTAAGTCTGCTTCTAGCTCTGGCTCCTCATTTTACAGGTGAACACTCCACCTCCAGCGTACAGGAAACACGCAAGGAATCACCATGGTTTTGCAGAAAAGAGATTCTCCCCCAGCTGCTTGCAGAAAATGAATAACCTAGTGGGCACAGAAGATGGAAAATAGCAGAGACAGCCCACCAGAGACAGAGGATAAGCAGCCACGCATCACCTCAGTCTCCACACCTTGAATCTGAAAGGAGTCAAAATGGGAACCAAGCCCAAATAAACTTCATTCTGTCAAGCCTCACCACTGTAATGACTCCCAGGAGCCCATTATAAGTTAGGCTTAGTTAGCTCAGTCTTTTGTTTGCTATAATTTGCACTGGAGACTGCTTTGCCCCCTTTTAGTAAGCCCCTTCATCAGAAAACACAGAAAGGTATGAGAAGTAGGATCAAGATGTCTTTATTTCTACCAGGAGTTTGATTTTTCAGTTTACAAAGAGCGTGCTTCAGACCCTCAATAAAGGGGAAAGCTGCTAATGATTTGCTGAATTTCAGTGCAGAAGTAAAACTGATGGATCTGGGCACAAAATCCATCTGCAAACTAATGGACCAGACAAAATCCAGCTGTGGTTCCTACTCACAGCTCTTTCCTTTGCTCCCTACACAGTAACCCTTTAAATATTTCTTGTTGTTTCAGGTATTTTCAGAGACAGACCTCCTAAACAAAAAGAGCATTGTTTTGGTTTTGTTTTTTTTTTTATACTAAGCATTTCATTACCACCAATACAAAAATTATTCTACCAGGAAGAATGTTTTTCTTGAGTTTTCTGTGTTTGTTCCTGGTAACATACTGCAAAAGGAATCATTAGGTAAGTATTGATTGCACGTGGCTTATCATCACCTCATCACCATAGTCTATGCCCCTCTCCCTCAAAGCAATAAACCATTCAAAGGCAAGAAAAAGTCATTACTTCCTTACTGCCACATCAATTTAGAAAAAAAACAATTAAAACACTCTAAAAGTCCATTGAAGGAAGTATTATATTTCACAAAGCTATCATTTGAGATAAAGCCAAATAGAGGGGAGGTGGCTGAAATCAGAGCCAGTGTCAGGCTCTACAAAGAAACCACAGTAAGAGTCAAAACACACAATTCAGAGCAAGGCCCAATAACAGTGGTGGATGGAAGCCAAAGGCATGAATGATTTGCCAATCACACCTGGAATCAAAAGTAGAAATGGAAACAGAACTCAGACCTCCAAACTGCAAAACAACAGCATCAAGTCCACCATCAGCTGATCCACATTTCCCTTTTTAAAGTGCTCAAGTGATCTCCTAACTATTCTCAACGAAAATACAACAAGCTTCTAAGCGGGCAGAGCGCAGCCTCTGACAGGCCCAGCCTACATCCTCTGCAAATTATATTTAACTTCCTTTTCAGAATCTTCCTACCCACTCCCGGCTCCCTATAATCCCTCAGAGCATGTGAAAGAAAGTTCAAACTTTGAATGCTTTCATCCTCAACAGGACAGGATTTTTCTGATCAGTCTGAAGGAGCACAGATTTCTGAGTGTAAATTCTTCTGAAATCACGCACAAGGTTGGGAGTTTTGAACTGAGTGAGAACTGTAATCTTCAAAGCAAATTACTTACCAGATTAAAGTTTTTAGTTCTAAAATGCAAACTTTTAATATTTGTGTGATCACTCCGTGCCAAGCTTTTCCTGAGCCTTCTTTAATGAGATTGCACTGTCATCACCATCTGTATGTACGTACTCAAGGGCAATGAAGTTAAGTTTTTAAGTTTGCTTCTGTATCTGCAACCTCAGAAACAACAGTATCAACCTACTATTTCAAACACGCAGGAGATCTGCCAGGAATACTTAAGCTATCCTGAGGTAAGCCTCTAGCTTCAAATCGGTGTGCGGCAATTTAATTTTTTTAATGTTATTTCCCTCAGTAGCTTGCTTTGGCTAACTGCTCTGGACTAGGCTTTTTTATTTGTCATGCTTGACTAACATTAGGCCTCCCAAGCTACAAAAATAGGCTTCTCCAATTTCAGTGGGTTTGTTTCAGGTATTCTTACAGTGCAGAAAAGCCAAAAAGAACAAGTGCTCCTCAAAATAAGGCAAAACTTTTCAAGTACACACAAATAGGTCGGGTATCAATTGCCACTGACAGATGGCTGTTTAACTCAGACCTCTGTGTAAGAACCTTGTTGATACAGTCCACACTTTCACAGTTATGGCATTATTTGGAGCCAAGTACCCAGTTTAAAGCAAAGCCAAGCTTTCTACTGTCTGTCTGTCCAAGCTGCAAAGGACAAACATGCTCACCTTCTTTGACTGGCAATACCAATTTCTGTTTAACTGGTATTAGCTCCATTGTAGGCATAGCAAGAAAAAGTTTGCTATTTAACACCTCATTTAGGAACACCTCTCAGAGTTCTTCCTGTCACTTCAGTGAGTATCAGCTCTCTAAGAATGTTGTGTTTTATGAAGGGCCATCACAGCCAACTGTGGATTGTCCAGATAGGAATGAAAGTATTTCAGCCAAGTGATTAGCACTAACTAGTGCAGTATGGCTCGTCTCATATTCCCAACTTTCTCTCAAATGCAAGTCTGCAGAACAGCCTGACTCTGGGACAGCCTGGGAAGAGCTACATAGGGAGAAATTTCAACAGGAAAGATAACACAGGTAGTGTCAATAAGATGTGGCAGATCTATTTTGATATGGAATCTGCCCAATCATATTAGGAATGTGCCAGAATTGCAATTCAAAGACTGATGTCTGAAACTCCTAAGAATGAAGGTTAGATCAGAGGTGTTACTGACAGTATCTCCAGACAATGAAAGAGCATGCCATCGACATTCCTCACAGGGGCTCAACTTCTCTTCCTGCAGCATCACATCTGCCTGTTTTCTCTGATTCTGCCTGTCCGACTACAGAACTGGACAGACCAGCTTATAGACAGTTGAATGTTGCCTTTGTTAGGAAAGCTGTTTGAAAGGTCTTTCCTATGTTTGCCCACTGGCAAACTGCTTCAGGAATGCATAATATAAATCCCTGAATGAACTGCAGCACAGGTAGTAAAAGATGGAAATCAGTCATTTAAGCCCAGAGACCGCAGTTGTACAGCCTCATCAGAAAAAAAATATAAAATTAAAAAAAAAAAAAAAAGGGAACTTTCCAATAACATATGCCATCACATTGGCACACACTAACGGATGTTCAAAGCGTAAACAAACACTGAAAACTTTCTTTTTTTTCCCCTATCACCAAAGAATGCTATGTCTGGTATGCATGTACTTGATTATTTGGTCTTTGGATAAGGATTTTATTTATCTTCC
Organism: Thinocorus orbignyianus; assembly: GCA_013400375.1. NCBI lineage: Eukaryota > Metazoa > Chordata > Aves > Ciconiiformes > Thinocoridae > Thinocorus > Thinocorus orbignyianus. Next base: position 1,951,879 of record VXBW01007210.1, read on the forward strand.
TGTCATGGCTTGTGCTGGGTTGGCCACTAAAATGAATGACAGATGCCGTTGATTTCAGAAGGTTCAGTTAGTGAGAAGAGGCTAAGCCAAAAAGTAAAATTACTGAAAAGAAAATTGGTTCTGTTTTACCTCAAACCAAGACACCTCCTATGTTAAAAGCACTTTTAACACCAAAGCAAGAGACTACCGAACTGACAGTTACTGCAGTGTGTTAAGAGCATATTAAAAAAGCATTTTATAAGTTTTATTGCGTCACTTACCTCAAAGAAACTATTAAACTGTCAACCATGATCCTTTAATGCAAGGTGTCTTGAAGTGAAAATTAACTCTTCACCGTGGTACAGCACAACACCGATCACACACAAATCCTACAGAAATGAAAGAGAAAAACATTTAGCATCACTTATTCAATATTTTCCAGGATGTCTATGAAGTGGGATACATTACATTACATACATTAGTCATCCCTACCTCAATTCTTGGGACACAACAGCAATTCAAACTGGAAATTCAGTGTGTGCTACATGAATAGACTGGACACACCCCGTTTTTTTTGCAAAAGGACTTCAACAGTGCCAAAGACTTTGCTGAAAGGCTATGGGATGCAAAATCTTGATTTGATTCCCAAGAATGCAAATCTGATGTTAAAACTTACTTGCCTTTTTATCTCACATTCCTGGTATGTTACTTGTATGGCAATATAGCAAACAGTTTTATTTAAAGTATTGTATTAACAGAAACCACAGAACTGAAACTGGATTACCAATTTTTGGTGTATAGTAGTTTTACTAATTACACTTCCCATTTTGTGATCAATGCAAGGATGATCCTATTGTAAGCACTCACACAGGCTGCACAAAAAAACCAACCAGAGAAGTGTTGTTCCCTCTCTATTAAACATGGCAAACCCAGCCACAACAAAGTTAAATGCAGCCACAAAGGAAATCTGGGGTTAAACACCATTCTGAATACAAATTCAACTGATTCTTATTTCTAAATACTGTCATCGCATCAGGACTACTTCAAATGCATGGAAGCCCTACCAGCCCTTGAGAGGGTTATTACCCAGGCAGACTCTCATCTGCTTGGAAATACCCTCAAATGTCCAAACATCTGAGGAGTTCTTATTTTGGTAAATTTGTAATCATATATTAGACACCTAAAATGCACACCAGTACTTTCAAGCAGGAAAGAGATCCTTGCAGTAGGGAAATACAATATAAATCACAGAGAGTGGGGAGAAGGCAGAAGGATAACAGGAAATAAAATACTATTAGGACTGAATCTAAATCTATTTCAGAGCTTGTATCTTGGCATTTACAAGGATTACTTGTGAAATGCAGTGGAGTGAACAGAAAGAAGAGAACATTGCTGTTGATAGATAAAGAGCTCTCAATTTCTGTCAGGAAACCAGATAATCAAAATCTGCCTAGAAAGGGGCAAGACTGACAAGAACCTAAGGCAATTGCAGTACAAAAAGTACAAATCCTGCCGCTGGAAAATAGGCATTGTCTGCAGGTCGCTGGACAAGTTAAATTCCACCACACCCCAGTAAAAATCAAAGAAAAACAAATTGGGTTTAGGGAGTCACAAAATACTTCTCACAACTGTTCAATTGTTTAGCTTTTTAAATGGAAGGCATTAAAAGTTGAGTGCTTGGGAAAGTATGATGACAGAAGTTTTGCCTGTAACAGGTTTAAGTTAGTCATGAGGAAGAAAGCATTAGGGCTCAGTTGAACTTCACCTTTTCTTTCTGCAGTTCCACAGCTGTCAGTAGGTCTAAGAAGCTGTCTCAAACTTACTCACCAGTTTCACTGCTTAATGTTGTACAACTGTTTTTTAAAAGAAGGGAAGTACTTCCGAAAACAGATTTTTATTCTAAATATCCTATAACACTATACACTATTTGAGGTTTTAGCACATAGTTTCAGAAAAAGCTACATTCCTTTAAATGTTAGACAGGTCTATATATACAGCACTAACACGAAGCATTCAGAGAAATCCCCGAGGACACTATATACTAACAGACATTCTGAATTGTGAAGGAAACACTACTCGCTTCCTGCAACCTGATTCTTAATTACCAGACACATTGATGCAACAGTGTTTTTATCAATTACTGAAAATGAAGGATATTAATGTAAATGGATCATAACTAGCATGTTTTCAAGTTCTTATCATTGCTTTTTTCCAGATGTACTCTCTTTTGTTTTGTTTTTTTACTCCACAATAAACTTTTTATCCAACATCCTGGTATGGAGGGACACAATCTCAGCAGAACATTGTTACAGGATACAAAGCCACAGAAAAAGAAGTATGTGCTCCCCTAATCCACTTTGTAAATTGCACCTCATTTGAAAAGCAAAAAAGATACTATTATAGATCTAGTTCGGGGAAGAAGCTGGGAAGGAACCTCCAGTGTTTCTGGAGACTGCTCTTAGAAAGAGCACCTAAAGTCCACACATATGTTTTCAATTTTTTCAGTTCATCTGTGTCTTCATTGTCAGTGGCAGGTTGCATTACAAACTAAACTTTCAACACCACTTCAATGCTTCTTTCAAAACACTTCTTACTGCAACCCATAGATGCATTTCTTCTAAAGTATCATTTGTAGCACATAGCATAAAAACTGCTGTATGTAAGCAAATTTAGAGTTTGTTTTCAAAATTATTTAAGTGCTTAGGTGCTTACAGTCTACTGAAAGAAATATTGTTTTGGCAGCAGTGCTTTTGATATGAAAAATGTAGAAACATGACAATCACTTTCCCTCCTGAAGATTCAGGGCAAAATGAATACCTGAAATGGCTAAACAGTTAACACTAGGATTAAATAACATGAATTCTGGCATGGAAACTTGCAAAAGCCTGATGAGGTGTACTACATGCTAGTCACTGCAGTAAGTCCTGCAAATGTAAAAGTCAAATTTCATTCCTACAAGGGTCTTAAACGCACTATAGACCTATCTAGCAAAAGACTTTCTAGTAACCCTATTTACAACAGAAAAGATATTATTATCTCAACTGGAACAACCCACACTCCTATACTTCAGCAAAGCTAGCAAGACTTGCTCCACTGCATTAAAATATTTGACATTTTAGCAACCATCCCCGTTTCACCTCCAAGTGGGAGGTGAACAAAATCTGTGAAACTGAGTAGGGACAAAAAAAAAAATAAATCCCAAAAACATCCCAAACCCAAACCAACCAACCCACCCACCCACCACATAGCATGGAGGGATTCTGGAGGAATTCAAACCTCCTCTCCAAAACAGCGATGGCATGACAATCAAAGGGAGAGGTGTTCCATTGCATGGAATACAATGCAATGTAATGCAATGTAATGCAATGTAATGCAATGTAATGCAATGTAATGCAATGTAATGCAATGTAATGCAATACAAGGTCATAGGAAACGAGACTGGATAAAAAGATCCTGGTTGATGTCTCCTCTCTTTTTACACTGCAGGTAAGTGATCCTAACACCTGCAATCCCCTGCAGCCAGTCTCAGCAGTTATACCACATTATTTACGAGCTAACTACAACCATCCTTTGTCTTGATACTTACTGAAATTTACTCTGATACTTATGCTCAGCTTTACCTGCAGAACCCTAACCATCTCAGCCTGGTAGCCCACTTGTAGTCAGACACTGCAGGCCTTTGTCAGCAGGGCTCAGACGAGTGTCCAAGTGAAATTAGGAACCAAAACTACTAATTTGTAATGGAGATTTCAAAAAGGGGCAGAGATGGATAATGGTAGTAACTCAGAAAAAAAATAATCGAGTAGGCTCATAGGCAATCCCAAAAATTTGCCAACACGGACACAGCAAGATTTCTCAGAGAGTTAAATGATGCAATATACAAAATTATCAGGACAGACACCACAGATGCTACACAGAAAGCTAAGGAAGAGGAATAAAGTCAACAATGAGATTTAGTCCTTGGCTAATTAGCCAAAAGAAATGTTTTCCTACAGAGTGGTTTAAAAATTTTCAGAAAGCCAATGTATTAGTTTTTCTAACCTCTTAAATATCACAAGACCACTCACATGCATTTTTTCATGTGACTATACCCTTTGTGTATTGTGATTGGATTCACTTTCATTAATTCCAATGTCATTCTAGCATCAACCTATACTTATTGCAAGTCCTTTAAACTCACATATATCTATATGCATCTATGGACTAACTATAAAGGAAATTTCTAACATATGCATATGTGTATTACCTGCTGAAACAATTCAAGGCCCTCTACTTCAACTCACAACAAGGAAGTAAGATACGTCACATAGAAGCATACATCAGCTCAACTAAGTTTAGAACAACTGCTCTGAGCTTTCAGTTTATTTTATCTTGTTGACTTAAATATATAGCAAGCCAACTTAAATTTCTTTCAATATTTACCTCTCTGGTTAGATTATCTTGTTAGCTACTGACAATGGCAACTTGAAGCAGCTATGAAACTTGAGCATCCCTCCGAAGTCATGTTTCCACTGATGTGCAAAGCTCTCTTTTTGTATTATTTAGAAAAAAATAATCCTAAGTACATAATAATTTGGAATGCTTAAAGAAAAAAAAAATATTATGCTTTTAAAAATAGAGTACACTTTGAATCTGTTGCCTTGCACATTGGTATAGAGTATCTATTAGTTTAGTTGTTCACACCTATTAAACAATATTCAATGCAAGTCCTTTGGATTGCATCCAAAACTCTCGACATTCACAAGCCCCTGATAAAGCACCTCACAGGCACCAGGTTTATCTTGCCACACAATTTGTGCATCCATCAAACAGTTTGAACACAGCTGCTCACACCTACCACTGGAGTTTTAATCTCTTCAAATATTCATTAACTACATTAAAACGTACATTTGTCTCTGAAAGCTGTGTAACAGAGAAATCTAGTGTTAGATCTGATGCTTACATGGAACAAGCATTTTCATTAAAACAAAAATTGCAAGTTACTCCACCTAACCCTGAAGGTGCCTCTCTGTTTTACTTTAAATGCTTTGAAAACTTTAGAGTTCTCCTTCTGGGTGTGTCCAGAACTACTGCAATCCAAGAAAGCTCAGTGACTGTCTCCAATCTAAGCTTGATCAAGATCCAGAAGTTTTCAGTTCTTTGCCTAAAATCTCACAAACCTTCCTCCCCAGTCCAGTAAGTATATTCCACAAACAACAACAGAGACACGCTCAAGCCTCTTGCATTCACAGGTAGAACTACTACTTTTAAACATAGCCCCTGGTATCATCTGCTTTGGCAGAACAGCTGGGTGACTCATGTCCTGATAGGCAGCCCTAACTCAACACTTTCCCGTGCCCCAGGGCCATACCTCACCCGTGGCTCACCCACTCTCCAGGGGCAGGTGCCAACCTCTCAATAAAGCTGTGCTTCTACACAGAGGCACCAAAGACCATAAATGAAACAACTACGAGGCTGAAGGCCATCCTGGAGTAGTCTGAGACTTTGGTCCCATTTCTAGAGCTGCCTCTTAATTCAACAAACGTTCTGCTTCTCAAGAAACAATTTCAGCTCATTTCTTTGGAATTCAGAAATTCTATTACATTTAATTGTCCTTTGAAAATCTAGGAGAAAAACTCAAAACTGGTGAAATCCAACAGTGACCATACACACAATTTCCAAAAATATCCATTCACAAGATGCAAATTTTGGCTCGTACAAATATTGCTATGCTGGAGGGTGCCACAACTCAAACAACTTTGCTGCAGTCTTTGTTGGAATACATATAACTTAATTAAGAGCTACTAGGGGTTGTGACCTTCATCTTGTAAGTAAAGGGGGGAAGCAAGAAAGTGCTTGTTTATAGGTATTGAGCTGCAGTCATAATATATATGACTAATAGGATTTGTTTTTTCAATTTTTCCTCTAGATTTTAGGTTTCTTAATCTTTGTTCACCGGTTATGTATTTGCTGAATGTGCACTAGTAATAAAAATATCATGAAACTGAAAATACAATAATTAACCTGATCTAAAATTAACTTAAGACCTCTTAAATTCAATAATAAGCTTAAATATGGATTGAAAACAATAGTAGTAATCAAATAAAGTATATTGTTGTGGCATGAATTACAACACATACTTAGTTAATTGAGACCGATTGCTAAGGAAGTGTGCTGGAGTAGCAGTGTTAAGTTGATTAGAAATTCTGATATGATTTATAACTCTGAAATTTTGAAAAGGTAGTTTGTGTCGAGATCAGATCTATCCAACCTTAAAAGGAAAACAAAAGGACCAGAAAACACAAAATCATACTGAGTACCAGAAAAATTGAATTGTTCTTTTTTACTTGTTTGAAATAACAACCCAGAAAGATGACTCTCTCAAGATTGAGGTTGCATCAGAATTACCATTTTTAGTCTGATTTTGCCCCCTCGTTCACCTTTTGAAAGTATCAGCTAATTTTCACAAAGGCTTACTGCATTTAAAGTTCTCATGCGTGGCTTCCAGGCAGAGGACAATTATGTAAAAGTTAAAATGAATCACAAAAATGAGGTCATATATCTCTCTAGATTGACAGAAAGATTCTTGGGATCTAACTGTGTGGAAACTATCCTAAATTCATGTCAAGATTTCAAATGGAAAGGCTGTGCCATTTCGGCCAAATCCCTGACATTGTTTTTAAAACTGTGCTTAGTAACTACAATTTTTAGGAGAATGCTTCCTTATGATGATACTGTAGATGGACAACCTCGTTTCTAACTTAATTTCTAACACAAATTTCTAACTTGGCACCAGTGCCAAGTACAGAGGCACCATCACTTCCCTACTCCCGCTGGCCAGGCTATTCCTGATACAGGCCAGGATGCTGCTGGTCGTCTTGGCCACCTGGGCACACTGCTGGCAACCACAACCACTAAGAGCAATCTGTTCCACACTTAATCAGCCCAGAGAACTGAAAAAAGTTGTAGCAGTTACAGGGTTTGAAAACTATCAAAGGTGTTAATTTTCACAGCACTTCATATTAGAAACCATCACCTCGTCTAACAAGATACATTCCATACATGTTAACAAATTTTGCTCTCCTTTTCAAGAACTTTTTTGCTACAACCTGAGTATCTCAAACCAAGGAAGGCTTGTTCACGTAAGAGGGAGGGAAAGATGACAAGTTCAAGATCCATTTCATAAAAAAAATTAGTAAAAATAAATCTTTCTTAGCCTTTCCATCATCCTGATCAATGCTGATCAATATTGATCTCTTATTGATATTGAAAGATAAGGAAAAAGTAATGGTTAACAGCCTAAAAAGTCAGATGGAAATATCTGACATCCCTATAAGGCACCAATTCAAAATACAGGTGAATCCTTCATTGTTATGACAAGCAAGAGAAACAGACTTGTGTGAACTCTGCTGTGATTAAACACTAGTCTTGCCTACAAAATGAGCAGTAAGAGCATGAATTTATTTCCAACAAGTTACTGTTCTAGATACTTTTCTATCAAACATAAGTAGCTAGAGTGGTGTTTTAGATTTCATATTAATGTAAACTGCTTCAAGAGTTCCTTCATGTTGTGGAGACTCAGGTAAAACTGTCTGCTGTGACTGGTAGTTTGAATGCCCTGGCTATAAATATTTGAGAGAAGTAGTATGTATAAAATGTCAGTCTCCAAGTCTGTTTATTTAGTAAAAGTCTTAACAAGACTGATATTGCAAAGCATATAACTGCATTTCAGAGCAACTAGGAATTCCAGAAATTAGAGCCTCTTTTAGCTATATTAATTTCTTTATCTATAAATATGTCAAAGAGAATTAGTTTTCTTACGCTCCTTTCATGACTTGCTTAATGAAAACTGTTTTCAGAACACACAGTGTCTCTCTGAAATCAAAGGAAAGTTTCTAACTTTCAATCTATCTCAGTCTGAGTTTCTTCAAAACACAGGTTTGCAACTGCATCTAAGTGGAGTTTACATCAAGAGGTAGATGAAGGTTCTGAGGACCTACTGTCTTCTGCATGAAAACCAAGGACCCAACAGCCTCACTCAAAGAGTTATAACACATCCTATTAGAAAAGGTCACAGAAAACAAATATTTCATAAAAGCTAATTGAAGGCACATGTACAAGGAAAGTAACTCACAACATATTTCAGCAGTATAATCAGCTATTTCTTAGTAATACAGCTGGGAGACACCCCTCATCAAGTAAAAATCACATATATTACATAATTATTGTGCAGTTAGAGGATACCTTCCCTTCGCAAAGAATAAACATTGTTTTCCAGCTGTCTGTTTAACATCGGCAGAACACAAGCCTTTTTTGCATTTTTTAAACTGCTTACCATGAGAATTAACTTTCACGCTCTTCAATAAATGTTATAAATACATGCCCAAGCATCAACATCCTCCACACAGAAAAACTATATAGGACACTGTGCTTCAGAGAATAATTTTTTTGGCATGAGAACTAGACACCGTTCAATAGCATATGCAGGTGAAGATCAAGTGTTCCTGGTGGTAAGGTACCCTTCAAAAGAAATACTTAATTTACTGGTAAATAGATGTGTGTATCATTAGTCTGTCAGAACCAACTCTCTGCATGATTCCAACACAAACAGAAAACCTGGTGTGAAACTGCCCATTCTCTAAATTAGGGCTGATTCACAGTAACAGGGTAGTATAAAGAGCCAGCAATGCTCTGTGAACACATTTCTAACCATATAAAAATCCTGACCTTCATAGCTTGATTTTTTTAAGGAGGACATTAAGTAACAGATGAATGCTTAAATCTACCACTGTTCTTACAAAACAAAACAGACAAAAAAAAATAGCTGTCTCTGTCAAGGTACCTGAACACGTGCAACTCAAAGTATTAACTTTCATGATGTTCCTTCTATTTTGCTTGCACAGCTTCTGGGGTGCTCAGGGTATTAGTGTTAGAACACAACAGAGCATGCAACAGGGACTGAAAATCTTTGCTTGCTTATTCAGTAACAAAATATTTTCTTTGGAGTGTCAGTGGAGGAAACATTTCCCTGCATAAGCAATACCTCCAAATAACAATGCTTTTTTGGGAATACTCACGCATTCTTCCAGAGCAGACAAGCAATAAAGTTGTAACTGTACAGGGACACTCTGAAAGCCAAACCAGACCACTTTTCAGACCTATTAGCCAGCCTCTAATGGAAGCCTTCTTAGTCCTGGAAGAGCTCATCACAGATCATCCAAGTTATCAGAGGGAAAAAAAAGTCTTGTCAAGATCGACTATGTATGTCTCTTCTGGGTAGCTATTCATATCCACTATTGTCAGATATCCTTAATTTTCTAAAGCAAAACCCGACGTGGCAGAACAGATACTAACTGAACACCTATGTACAAATATAACACAGGCATCCATTGAAATTACCATTAAGATCCTTGGGGCTCAGTTCCTAACTTGGGCTACAGTGACTCCAGGGGCTTCTATTAGCTTTATTCTCTGGGTGCAGAACTATAAATGGGATAAAAATAATTCCTGGGGAGCTTCACAGATTTCTCCACCTAATATGTATTTCTCTGGTTTGGGTTAAACATTTTAAAGAAAAGCCGGCTCCCTCAAGACTTGAAGGGGATTTTGACACAGAATAACAATTAAAAGACAAACAAACAAAAAACCCCAACTCTTCGTTAGTACAGATAAAAGCATGGCAATTCAGTGTCAGTTTATGAGCCCATCTACTTACAAAGAAAATACATTTATAAATGTACGTGCCAGGCCACAGCCACACCTACAGTATCACTCTCCCACATATTCCAGCAACAAAGGAAGGTGGTGTTGGTAGCCCAACCGCTCCAGCACTGTGGGTCAATGCAGCGCTGCACTGCACGCCTCTGGCTTCCACCTGCAATTCCACCTGAACTGAGCTCCACCTGAATCAGTGACTAGCACTGCTCAGGTAATGGTACTGTTGCAACCCAGCTGTCAAGAACTGGGCACAATGACTTTAAGGGACTGTACTGGCACATGGGGAGGCAGAAGATGGGTGTTCCATCTTCTTAAAAGCTCAAAGGTTCAAACAGCAGAGTGTCCTCTAAGATCTGGGAGAACTTGGGCAATGAACAGGTTCTAAAGAAGTGCAGTACATGAGCGCAACACAGGGTTTCAGCTGGCTAAGGGCCAGATCCAAGGGTGTAGAAGCTTCTCAGAAACCCACTTGAGGATAAAGTTATAGGGATTGCTGAAAAATAAGTAACACATGTTCAAAATAAACAGTGCTGTGATACTATGGCATTCAGATAAATCCCAAACGTGCCCTTGCCGAATAAAACATAACAAAACTGATGTCGTTTTGTTCTGAAGGAAATTTCATATACTTAGTAGCAAGACTTGGGTGCTTTAAGAGGCAGAACAGACAAGAACTGCAGATCATGGAGAGAAACGCAACTCAGGATGTAGCATACGCATCCTGCATTGTAGATTTCAGAGTCCTGAAACAACTTGAAATGAACTAGTTAGATAAGACTGTTTAAATGAAATTACTTTATTATTAAATAATACTATAAGAATTATGAGATTCTAACTTATTTCTCATTAAAAACTTCTCTGATGTGCGGCTCCCCATACCCTAGTATGGAAATGCAACAATGGAATTTGAAGATTTATTGTTTTCTTTTATGTTCCTACATAATGATGAATAATAGCTCTAATGAGAGGTCTTACAAGAGCAGTGTGAAATTAAGTATTTCTTGCATAATTTTGAACCAGAATACCAGCGAACTTAATCCTAACATGAAACAACAAACTATCAATGGAACTCTGAGAGCCAACTAGAAGAATGACAAGAAGCTGTCATGTAAATCTTCTGCAAATATTACATTCTGCAGACAAACAGACACAGGTATAACACAGAGAACACACGGAAGAACTGCTTCATCTCCATGCATCTCTTTCTTATGGGAAGATGATGTTAATAGGGATAAAAAGGAAAACATTGTTACCCAGCTTTAGTTATGATGACAAACAGTATCATTGCGTCTTTTTAAGAAAGAGAAGTGAAGATTCAGTATCATTAATGACAGTAGAAAAAATGTAAAATTCAGGTGTTCAAAAACCCAGAAAGAAATTTATTATCTCGATTCTAGTCCTTGAGACTGAAGCTACTGAATATAATTTTCCTGAAGCCCTTATTCAGTTCAGACTTCCAGAAATTTCCTAACACTTGCATCCATCATACCTCCATGTGGGTGAACCCTTCAGCCCCTGGCATTTTACAACTGCACTGTAAGATCCTATAGGGGCACGGAGTGGGAGCTCTTAGTTCTTCTTGCCAGTTTGAAAGGGATTTTAGACGTCTTACAAATCTTGTCTTGCCGCTATGCCTTGTGTACTCTGGTGGTCTAGATGACAGTTAGTATTTCAGTCCATTTAATGTAAACTGCATAAACTGTTACACTCCTACAGGAGATACCAGTCCTTGACACAAAAACACAAAGATAATCATACATTCACAGAATCTCAGCCTATCAATCACGGAGCAGCAAAGTTGAAACATTTGACTCGCTGCAGATTAAAATCTCCCTATTAGGAAATATATAGTTTGGCAGATGCCGTTTAGTGGCCTGTGAAGAATGAGTTTATGGTTGACAGATGAAAGTTACTAACCTGACAGAATCACCAACAACCCTTGTCACCCTTGCTAATAGCAATATGCAAAAAACCCCTAATGAGTCAGGAAGACTGCATTCCATTTTCATTTGCAGTCACCCTTTCCAGGTCAGGTTCTAGTCTTGAGTTTTTCCCAGCCTGTAAGTAAACCTGCCACTGCTTTCAAGAGAGGTTTGCCTGACAGCAGGTCTAAGACTTGACTGTACAATCTGACTCTGAAAGAAGCAAAGCAATTTTGCCGCTTCCAAAGTCGTTCACTGGAGCTGATGCATACAAGTACCCATTCTCCTATCTGCAAAAGCCAGAAGGGTGGAAGAGAAAAAACGGCAAGAAATACCATACTTCTCCCCAGCTCCTGCACAGGCTTGCAAACAAAGGCAGGCTAATGGAAATCCCCTTTTTATCAAAACGGTGGAAACCAGCAGTACAGTTAGTCACAGCATAGTCAATAGGTGACTGTATCCTGCCTCCACATTTAGCCAAATGCTGCTTTATTCAGGATAAGCTTATCTATTTGCAATCCTGTCTTGCAACACAGCAGTTTGGGCAAAATTATTACAGTTAGGTTTGAAGAGCCCTGCACCTCACTGCTCAATGACGTACCTGGATTAGGAGAATACCAAGAGTGGGAAAGAGTGACTACCACAATGCAGATCTACCTACTGACTCCATATACAGCCTTCTGGCTGTACCTAAAAGCAATTATGACTTCAGTTTAAAGTCTTGTTTTCTCCCTGTATATAAAAGGAATGTTTTAATGCGTAAGCATCTTTGCTCACTATCTCTGTTAATTAGATGTAGCTTAGAAATGGTGCTTAGTAGGATTACTTTCAGAGTTGGTGGTAATGCAAGTCAGAATAAAACCCACTCTCACCTTTCACTCCTCTTTTCTGACCACAATAAATGCTGAATCTAATTTGGTTCAAACTCCTCTACAACGCAGGAACCTCTGCCATCATTATACCACACTGAGGGAACTTTCGTAACCTCAAGCAAACCCATTCAAGTGGCTGGGACTTTGCCTAAGTAAAGAAAGAGTGAAGAATTCTGAATAAGCCCCTTATTGCATCAGGTAAAAAGAAATCAAAATCAAAGGTCATCTCTTGGCAGTAGAGCCTGAACTTATTTGTGCTGGAAGGCAAGTTATTACAGTGCACTGACCTTCACCTGACATCACCCAGTGCTTCAGGCAAAATATCCATGTGACTACAAACTGAAAAATGGGGACTTAAAATGTGAATGAGAGACCTCTTGTATTTGCAAGACAAGAAGAACAGACAATTACAAAGTGCTGGCAAAGAAAACAGAGTAGCTCCTCCAACCCCGTGGACCTGAGTTGCTGCTTTTGACAGTCCCTATGCCACAGGCAGAGCACACAAGATCAGTGGTTATCAAATTTTCTACGTTTGAGTTTTTTAAAATCAGAGTCTACTTCTGTTGTGTGTACTGCTTAAAGTCAGAAAAGTAGGGTTTTATACAGCAACTTGCAATCTTCAATTTGAGTACTCACTGTTGGATATAGACAAAGACCTGCTGAAAGGAATGCAGCTCCAATGTGTCACTGCTTGACACTGTGTTTCCTGGTTAAGCGTAAGATCTGTATGGTCTGAGTAGATGGGAATTTTGAAAAGCCCTTCTAACACAGCTTTAGGAAAATAGCAAAACAAAAAGCAGACACAAACCAGCCCTACCTTTCTGAAGCCTCAATTGCCAGTAAGATACATTTGGAACCAGTTTCTCCCCCTCTTCCATTTCAAAGAAGTAGAAACAATCACCCTTTAATCACAAGCAGCATGGTTCAAAAGAAGCCAGATCAGTTTCTGTCCAATTCTAAAAGTACGAAAGCGGCAAAGACATTTCAGTCCTTTCATGTCCTCATAATTCAAAACTGCATGGGGATCTTTTTTCATGTGTAAAATAATCACTAATTACTATTCTTTAAATTTTAAACATGCTCACAAACTATCACTCTGCATTCAGCCCTGGTGTGATCAATTTGGCCAGAAACAAACATAGGCAGAAGGGACAGCTTTATAACAATTGATTAATTACAGTGCCTAAGTAACAAATCTGAACCTGATCCTGCAAAATTGTAAACATTCCTATGAGAAGCAACAAGTGCTCCAAACTCCTTAGTGCCAATGTGAGCAAATGCCTGAACTGAGAGAGGGAAAAAAAAAGAAAGGCAAAAATAGATGGTCTTTTTGATGAACAAGATGTATTAACAAGTACCAAGCTACATCTAAAGAGGTAAAGGTATATAGGAAATTACATCTTTATGGCTGGTTATCACTACAAAAAATCAAAACTGACACCCTGCCTTAACCCCCGTGTTTCAACACATGAGCAGTATTTCCTGAGCGATCAAAGCTGAACAATACTAACAGTTAATGGTTAACACACTCTATTCTTTTAAATCCTCAGTTTTACACTGTTGTAGTTAAGTGCTTGAATTCCACATACAAACCCCGAAGATCTGCAAGCAGGATTGCCCGCTGTTCCACATTTGCTTCCCCAGTGGATGTAGCTCCATGGAATTACAGGAACGAGACAGAGTTTTTCATTGCTGCCAGATTAAGTAATTGCATCAAATCCATATAATTTATCATCCTTTTGGGCAGCTTGTGTCATGGGATGTCATTTTTATTGTAATTATGCAGGGTGGGATTGGACTGGCTCTTGCTTCTCTTTGCCAATCTGATAAGCAGAATAATTTCTTCTTTCGTAGAAACTACTTGTTGTTTTAGATAAAAATAACCAAACAAAAATACAAGTATAATATACAACCAATAGCAGCCTGATATTACCAAGCCAGAACTACAGCAATCACCTTTACCATTGAAAAAAAACCCAGGACACCTGAAAACCTTCCAAGTCAACATTTACTCTATTGTCAACAGTTTTGCTGAATTCGCTGTTTAGAGATAGGTTTGTCCTTCCATGCAGTTCTCTCCAACTAATCCAAATGGAATATCAGGGGAATCTGCTTGGTTCAGGATTACAGATCTTAGTCATAGGACATTCGAGTATCTAAGTGACGTTTTTCTCCTGGGAGAGTAGTATTCCATGCTCACACATACCCAAGTGCTGATCCAGCAAGGCCAGAATCAACAAATGTTTTTCACCAAGAGCAGCTTTCCTGAAGAAGAACTTTTAAAAATGGCTTCTTTATCCTTCCTCTTTCCAAAACAAGAGGAGAGAAAACACATTCATTCCAACTAGGGTATCATGGCTCATGTAGAAGACAACAAGCAGGAAACCCCACTACTACTACACAACATTAAGGATAAAGTCCTTAGACTCACAACAAACATTTAACCCTGGGCAGCCTTCTCCTCCAGTTTCGTTATCTCACCAGGCCACGCAGTCACAAAGGACAGACCTTGCCTCACCTCTTAGGCAAGCAAGGTCCAAGGTGTCACGTCAGCCCTGCTGCTATACTGACAGAGACAAATGTGGAAAGATTCTGCTCGCTACCAAGTTTCCCTACTAAACTTCATTCCTCTACAAAAGGGCACTGCAACCCTCATACACACATAAAGGAAGTTCAGCAGTTGAAACTTCTGTAGCCACAACAGTTGTCCCTTGAATTTAATAAAAAGGGAGTGGTATTCACTTATTTATTTTAGTATTTTAAAAGTGTGGATTTAGGGAAAAAGCACAATTAAGGAAGCTAAGTGAAATCAACAAAAGCGCAGGAAGAAAAAAGGTAGCTTTCTGAAGAACTGTCTTTCTCTCTACACAATATTATATATCTAATCTGTGAGTTTATAGCAGTCTTATAGGAAGGGGAATAGGTATGAACAAGCAGATCTGCAAAGGGTTGAATTCTACCTACCCAGTCATATCATTTAAAGATCTTTTTTTGGTACCCACAGAGTGTCCCAAAGGCCCCAGTTCCAGGAACAGACCACATGACAAGCATAACTCCTGTTAAAAGAACAAGTTACTAGCTCTTACACTGTCAAAGAAAAGAAAATTCTAAGGGCTCCCAAAACATGAAGTTAGAGATACTCGTTTTAGCATTTCAGGAGTGGCAAACCAACCTAATCATTCTGGGGCAGACTTACCTCCCGACTCCTAAATACCTCATGAGGTAGCATTGCACACTAACGAACTGCTATCGGATCACAAATGTAACTTCTGTGTCTCTGCTAAATGTCACCACCCAATTAGTAAAATCTGTTTCCAGATCTCTGAAGCTTAGCCATTTCTTTTCCCAAATCAGACAAAGACATTAAATGTATCTGTGCTGATCAAGCATCCTTCTCTGTCCCTTTTATAAATACATTATAACTTGTCAGTTTGATTCTGTGTTCATTAAGATTCGCGATTCTTACATTATAGGGCATTCCCTGTTCCTGGTGAAACAGAATTTAATTTTGATTTTGATCACAGACAGTTGTGCTGAAGCGATGATATGGAAAAACGCTTGAGGAAAGGAGGGCTCCACACCTTAGGCAGGACTAAACTCCAAGATTGCAATCATATCAACACTTGAAAATTTTCATGTTTAACACCAACTGATTAATGCAAATGAGGAACACAAGCCAATGCCTGGGAACAGTTGCATACACAAGTCATTCTGCCAGCAGAGAATGAGTTTTCACCACAGTTCAGACACAGTGCTAGTCCCACTGGAGAAATAAAGAGCACTGCCCACTTGTAAAGCCAAGAGATAACCAGAAGCGGTTCCTTACATGTGAATGCAAGCATATCAGCACATAGGCTCTAAAGAAATACCAAAACGATGGTTTAAACTGCCACTAAGATTTCATGGCTGACACCAGTGGTCATTCTTTCAGATGACAACACATCACAAGGGAATGCCTCGATCCCAAAGCCACTGAAGTTACTGATAACCTTTTCCTTGACTTTACTGGTCCTTAGATCAGATCTTTAAAGAATAGAGATAGCATCTCTTGCACTTATCGAGGAAAGAATCTACAGAACTAATGGAAAAAAGTCATTTTTTAAAATCTTTTTTTTCCATATAAGGAATATGGAATCTTCCTGTGAAGGGAAATTCCAAAACTAGGACCAAAATAAATACTTAAGCGGGATGCCAAGTAGTAGCAGCACAAGACTGATGTGAAACAGCCAACAAGCAGGTCCTTAAGCTGAGATTTGGAGAAACACAGTATAAGGCACATACTACACAATTTGGTTTTGTTCATATAGATACTTTCATTCCAGCGCTTTCTTTTTCTTTTTTAGGCATATGGAATTTTGCATGTAAATTACATTCAGGAAATTTAACAGTAGGCCAATATCCCATAATTATCACACCTTGTTCAGAGATAAAGAAAATGGAGCAAGATGCCAATAAGACTCGATCAGGAGCACACAGCAGGTCAATGGCAGCGCTGGAATCAGAAGCCCACATTCCAGCAACTCGCACATGTATCACCTAACCAACAGATAAAGCTACTTTCTCTCACGAGGATCATACTGAGATCATATCAATGTCAGAATATTTCTAGTGCAAAAACAGTTCCTGCCAAGAAGCCCCACATTTAATGCTCGGCACTGCCATTTACAAAATATGTAATGGCTGTCTGTAGATGGTGTTGACAAGTGCCGATTGCTTAACAGCAGCCAAAATTATGAACACTGACCCATCTCTGGGAATGCCATAACCCTGCAGAGAGAAGCTACACAAATTTGATGTGTGACATGACACTCACAAGTCCCCAAGAGAAAAATGGGTGGGACGGAACATTCCAGGAAGAGATAACCAAGTTGTTTTAAATTATAGCATTTGTACGCTGTTGTCAACTAACACAAAGAACAAAATAAAAAAATAATCAGGCAACACTGAAGCACATGGTTTCAGCTACACTCCCCTTATACAGAGTAAGACGCAAGGCCAAATTCAGTGCCCATCAGATCACTATGTTAATCAGTCTTTTCATTTATATCTGCTTAACATCTCTTGAATTAATCTTCTAAATGAAGTACTATGTGTTCTAATATACGTAAACAGAATTTTCTAATGTAATGTACTATCCTGAACGCAAGAGATGCTAATTAAATGCAAAAGTCAATAACACACTTTTACTTACCCTACTGTAGATTAACAATTAAATCACGTCCATTGATCACATATTCAAACCACATCTATTTACAAGTGAATTAGCTTTACAATTTCCTGATTCATCCTCCAAACTGCATTTATATCAGGTTAACCTGCTTTCCAAAAGTAGAACTATTAAGTGAAGTGTGTATGTGCCTTCTTAAGGCAGCAAGACTTTTCATAGAATGCATTCTCCAGCTAGCACTACGGCCATTGGAAGTGGTTCAACTCAAAGCTACAAAAAGCTTTGCCTATCTACAGTGGTAGAAGAGATACAATCAAGGTCCAAGCTATTTAAGAAACTGGTCTGATACAGTAAGTTTTCTGCTTTTACTTTTTTCCTACTTGCAAAAAAGTAACAACCTCAACAACAACAACAACAAATTGAAGCTTCTTATAATAATACAACACTATAATACAATATTATAATAACAATATAACACTATAATAATACAGGGAACAGAGTTAAAATTGCTCATGCCTGGTTGACACAGGAGTTTCCTGGGTTTTTAAACTTCAAACTTCTCTGAGAACAACTCAAAGCCCATAGAAACCTGAGTTTTAAAGTAAAAAAATCCAAACAAAATATCACTACCAAGTGTCTGATCGGCACTTCCATTCACCTCTGTTTTCAGTGCAAGTGCCACCATGAGTATCACACACCTGATGTCACACACCACAGAGAATTGAGACTACTATGTGGAAAGCCAGCTTTTCTGCTGACTGCCATTGCCTGCAGAGTCACACACTCAGGCCAGCCTAAGTCTCCAAAATGATTCTGATCATTTTTGGTTTGCTTTCAGGCTTTGTTTAATGCTTGTGCACCTAGCATCAGTTATCCAGTTTGTTCTACAGCAAAAGCAAAGGTTTCATACTGCGATCATAAAACTCATCACTGCCTATCAGCAGCCTAATTAATTTTCTGTAATTAAATATGCTGGAGCTCTGAATGAGTTTCTTGTATGAAGTGTGAAAAGACAAAAACATTGCACCATGCAATACCTCCAAGTGCTTCTGTGAGTGAGAGTCAGGAATGAGAAGCTGCTCCTTCAGTTCTAGTGGAGCTGTTTCATATTAGAGTCATCATCAGGAAAACCTGGTATTAGCCCTGCTCTGAAATAAAACCTGACAAGCTATGTCCAGGGCACAATTATGACAAACAATCCATGTTTCCTCCCTACACTCACTTTGAAGGTTTCTATATGATAAACCAAACCATCTGACCTTCTATTTCTAACTTTGTCAAAAATTCTCATTTTACAACACTTTTCTCCTTGACAGGCAGTCTCTCCTCCCAGGCTACTTAACTCCATTGTCCCACCAGACTCCCTGGAAGAGAAGTGATGGAAAAGAAAGCATCAAGAATTACAGCTGTCTAAGGAATTTCAGCAGTATCAAGTTTCATTTTAAACCCCCGATGATACTGAACGGGTGGAAATCACATCAACCAGTAGATTACTACAAATTTTACACCAGAAAGAAGTCAGAGTTGGCAAGGCACAGCCTGATAGATCAAGTTGGTGGGAGAGCATTGGCAATTCCACAAACAGCACTACACTCTACATCAGACAAATTGGAGTTATTTTCACCTCCTGCTTTTGCCTCAGAAGACAGGAGAAACACACACCGCAGACTGACAGATTATTAAGAGTCCACTAGGTAACTATTTCATCCACGGCATTATACTCTCATTTGAGCTACTAAAAACTGGTTGGTTAGACAGCAGTTTCTGATTAAAAATATAAAGCACACTGATTCATCAACAGATGACCACACAGTGAGTTACAAATATTTCTGTTACTTTTGTAGGCAATTTTCATCATTGAAGCACCAAATTAAGTCTGTCATTTCTGCAGACATTGTCATGCTGTTACATAAACCATTTTGTACAAAACCTTGAATAAAACTTAGTTTTGCTGATCCCCTGATTAGAAAAAAAAATATTAAAATAATTAAAAACACAGAAAAAGGTGACAACACTGCTAACAGATATGGAAGAACTCCCATAAAAGAAGTGACTAAAAAGCTAAGAATTCTTTAGCTTGAAATAAGGGAGAGTGGAGGTATTCAGATAACAAAAGAATACAGTCCCAAAATAACACAAAGATAGCAAGTAGAGAGCAAGTACAATTCATTTCATAAGGACTGAACATGCCAGACAGTAGATTTAAATGCAGAAGGAAGCAGTTTTTCCACACGATATTCCACACCTGTGGAACTCACCGCTGCCAGGTTTTCCAAACCGTTCACGTCTCTAGCACATGCACGCATAAAAAAGATCCTACATTCGGACGAATTAATGGCAAGTGTGTCAAGGGCTATTAAACACACAAGCGGGGGCACACTGACAGCTGGAAAAAAATGTAAAGCTGTAGCGGGAGGAAGAGGAGGAGGAGAGGTGTGCGGGAGGAGGAGGAGGTGTGCGGGAGGCTCCCCTCTGCTGCGGCGGACACCCCGCGGCAGGACCAGCTGAAGCGCCGCTGGAACCGAAGGGCAAGAGGGAGAGCAACAAAGCCAGAAGAGGCGATCCTGGAGAGAAACGCCGAACAGGGCTCTCGCTGTGCGTGCCGAGCTTCCAGGGACCAGAAGATCTGGCCCCCAAACAAGCGCAATTGCGACACGCAAAGAAAGTTACTCACTCCTTTGACTCCCTCATGCGAACCGCTGGACCCGGCGGGGGCTACGTGCGGCCACAGCTCCTGCTGGGACACACGGGCAGAGCCAGGCGGCTCCGCGCACCGCCGCGGGATGCAGCCGCCGGAGCAGGGCTTGGAAATGGCTCCTCGCACCGCCGGCCCCCGCCCAAAAC
>VXBW01007210.1:1972486-2067108 GCA_013400375.1 Thinocorus orbignyianus
CGACCCCAGCCGCAGCCCCGCGCCCTCAGCCCGCCCGGCCTCTCCCCGCTGCCCCGGCCGCTCGCCGCCCACCTGGTGCGGGGCTCCCTCCCTCAGGGTGCTGTGGGGGCGGCCGGGCCTGGCCTCACCGCGCCGCCGCTCGTCCCGTCCACTCGCCCCGCGACCAGGCGACTCTCGGTGCGACGGGGAGGCGAGAGGGCTGACAGCCGCATGGAAGGCGCCAGCCCCTCCACCGGGAATGCCGAAGCGCGNGCGCGACTCCGGGCTGGGCGGAGGATAGCTGGATGGAGTGCAGCGCTGCTCTGGGGCCACCAGCATAAGAAAGACGCGCAGCTGCTGGAGCAGGTCCAGAGGAGGCCATGGAGGTGACTAGAGGGTAGTGAGGCTTTGCTGTGAGGACAGGCTGGGAGCTGGGGGTGGTCAGCCTGGAGAAGGGAATGCTCAACAGAAGAGCTGGGGAGGGATTCTTTATCAGGGAGTGGAGTGATAGCACAAGGGGTAATGGTTTTAAATTGGAAGAGGGGAGATTTAGCTTAGGTATCAAGAAGAAATTCTTTCCTGTGAGGGTGGTGAGGCACTGGAACAGGTTGCCCAGAGAAGTTGTGGATGCCCCATCCCTGGAGGGGTTCAAGGCCAAGCTGGAGAGGGCTTTGAGCAACCTGCTCTGGGAGGAGGTGTCCCTGCCCATGGCAGGGGGGTTGGAACTGGATGATCTGCAAGGTCTCTTCCAACTCTAAGCATTCTGCAATTTTCCCAAAAATCTGAGCTTTGAAACCATACTGGTAGCAGTGATGCACTGGTACTGTGAAAGGCAAACCCCAGACAAGCATATATGAGGAGGATCTTTTCTTGGTAGCTTTGAGTCAGCATCTGAGGAAATCTTGGATTTGTCTCTCTGTTCCCCCTTTATATGAAGTGTACTGGACCAAAGATTCCTAAGGCTGCTTTTACTGAACAGTGCAATAAGGTGTCCAGCAGGAGCTCTAAACCTTAAAACCAGATAGTCACTGGCAACAGTTCATTGCAACATTGAGTTTTACACTCAAACCAAAAAAAAAAAAAAAAAAAAAAAAAAAAAACAAAAAAAACCCACCCCACCAACCCAAAACTATTATTCTTGTGCTGGAACTGACCCAACCAGGTGAACCCATTTGCTTTAAAACACAGCAAACCAGGTTGTTTTTTCTTGGCAACATTTTGGGCTCGATTACACTTGAACCCAGCTGAACCAGTAAAAGATTATATGTTGACTGTGCTATTCATTTCAACAAAAAACCTACTCCATTCCCAAGCCCATGTAATAGCAACAGGCTCTAAGGAAAGATCTACTGCAGAAAGCATATTTTTCCTTTATGTTGACCAGGCAGTTGCCACAGCACAGCACTCCCAAGCAGCTTCCGTTGCCTTGCAGGCACCATGGCCAATCTCAGTTGGAAAAAAGACAGCTGTATACAGCTGTGTGTTAAAAATTTCTCACAGGCAAAGAAAGGCCGCATTACAGTGCTAAGAGAAGGGTAGCTGTGCTACCTCCAGGAGATCCAGGTCACGCTAATAGTAAGTAAATGGGTTTGGAAACCACAGATTTAATCTAGAGAGAATTCCTCCAGTCCCTCCTGAGTTGTGCTGTGGGTTGGTAGCATGTAGACCTGTATCTGTGCTTCAGAAGCAAGACCGAAGCCTGTTTGGCACCAGTAGACAGTCCAGCAGGAGGCAAATGTTGCAATACTCTGGCCATGATCTAATAAAGTACATAAGTGACTAATTGCTAAGCCAGGTAGCACATGGGCAAGAATAGTTCTGGCAGACTGCAATATTTTAGTTCTACTACAGAGTAGATGTTCTACTCCATCTACTCTGCCAATTATACAACTACTGTTTGCTTCTGGGAGAGACAAAGCTGCAGCCAGGTAGTCTAGACACAAGAGTTTCTTTTCAAGAACAAAGATCTAAGTACTTAGGTATTAATAAATCAATTAATGTATTTGCCAACATGGTGGGATTGCTCTTCTTGAGACCATTCCTAACTCCTGATATTGGGGAAAGTTTACTTAGTCTGTACCAGTCTGAAAATCAGCTACCGAACTCTAACAGCCCTCCGGGGCGGAGGACTTGCTTCTACATTAAAGAAAGATGAACAGCCTTAGCCTCCAGCCTGGAGGCCCCAAAGGCCAGTTCAGCTGGGCACCAGAAGAGTTGGAGCCTTGGTACACTAAAGCAGAGATCACAAGGAGGCCTTCTGAAAAGCCAGGGAACATACACCTGTCCCTGTCTTCCTTCTCTTTCTCTTCTGTCACCTCTAATTTCCCTAATCTTTCTCTTGTTCTCCATTTGACTTTTGGAATGACTGCTCCCTCCCAGGGGCTAATGCAGAATCTCTCCATCTCCTCTCAGGGCCAATGAACTGGAGTCTTCCCTGCAGTGCAAGAGGAAGCCATTGTCACACTGCTGAGGGGAAGAGGAGCAGTCCTTCCCTCACCTGATCTGTGCATCAGGGCTGCTGACATGCAATTTGTTCTGAACATTGGCAGAGCTATGTGCCTCCCCTCCTCATTATATTGCAATGTTATATGAAGTCTCCAGTGGTCTCACATAACAAATGGCAATACCTAAGAAGAAAACCCAAATACACTCAGGCTATTGGCTGCTTTTTCTAAGAGATGGATATGAAGGAGACTGTGAAATGGTACTGTTCTTTTAAATAGAGCAAAACACAAATGCTTGAAAGAAAACATCATTCACAGGAATCCAAATGTAATTTTTCCTGCAGTAATTAGAAAGGAAATGCTTGTTTGAAGTTTTAATCTGCCAGAAGATGCAGTAAAAAAATAACACATTTGAGGGAGATATCAGCTCACCAAGGAAAGAAAGATCTGGGTGAGGACAGGCATCAACCTACTTAACCTCTTGTTCAGCATATGGTGATCAAGCAACATTTTGCCTCCTCATGTGAAGGCATGGATAGCCACCAAGTTGCAAAGATTGAGGTTTGAGATGCAAGGAGTATCTCAGTATTTTTACTTACAGTGTTTAAAGCCTTCCCTGCCCATGAGCCAGTTCTTTGGCCAGCTGCCTCAATGAAAGAACAAGAATCCATTTCAGTTAGTTTCATTAAAATTCTCTGGGTTACAGTAGCTTGGGAACAAGACATTAGTGCTACTTTGAAAATTCACACTAGATTACAGCATAAAATGATAAGAGTGGCAAACAAATAACAGGGTAGGACAGGGGTCTACCCTGCAGGGCTGAACCACTGCTCACTAGTCACAAAGAATAACCTTGCACCAACAGTGGGAATGAAAGTGTGTGAAAATCCCCACTGGGACAAGGAAGGAGAGAATTTGAGAAAGAAGATCAGATTGTGGTAGAGTAGGAAGCTAGAGTTTCCCTCCCTTGAATTGCTTCAGCCACTTACTATTTGTTTCAATACTTCTCTGTGAGCCACTAATTGTCGCAGTGGGATCTTTCTGCTTCATTTCCTTCTCTTTGTGAAAGCAGGCGTCAACATTGCAAAGAGTTAGAAATCTGCTGCCTAGTATACGGAAGACAATGTCAGATTTGCAAAATGTCCAGCACAGGTCAGTGGCACAGTTAAGCCTTGGAAAGTGCCTTTTATACAAGTATTAGGTTTCGAGATCTGGGGGTAAAAAACTCAACCACTATCACAAAATCCAAAAACAAACAGAAAAAAAGCATTTAAAAATGGAGACATGAGTTAGCTTGCTGGCCTGGAAGAAAGACAGTGTAGTTTTCCAAGTTTACTCTTTACCCCTAGGTGTGTTACTCTTTAAGCAGGAGTACTAGAAAGAGTACATGGCTCCAAAGGAAAGGAATAGTAGCTAGCTCAGCTGCAGCTTAGCTACCCTGAACAGCAGCAGCATTCTGTATTCAACACCTAGAAGCAGTGTTCAGGAAAGCTTTCATTTTATGTCCCCTATCTATGTCTTTCCCCGGTGCTACGAGGTCAGTCTTGCCCATGAGATCCTTGCCTGAGAACAGCAGAGATGCCTAGAGGATGGAAAGGTTTTCAATTAACATATCACATTACAGAAGAGGAAGAATGTGCCTGTTTCATCCTCATTCTGCTTGGCACACATGGGGGTGTTCTGGGAATGGCACTTCCCTGGGACTTGCAGCCCCTCCAGGCTGTGGCACCACTGCCTCACTTGTCCTTACAATTCCACAGCAGGGCAAGCTGGCTTTCCAGCAACACAAAAAAGGACCTTCCCCTTCCTCTTCCATACCAAACACTTCTCTCTGGTCACTCTGGAAGAATTCTCCATGTTCTGCTTAAGCACCAGCCAGACAGCATGCAACTACACAGACCACATCCCTTGCTTTTACTACAGTGCTACATATAGACACCTCGACAGTTTTCTTCATGTGGAGATACTCACCAGTTTTTTCCATTGCTAATCACCATCTTTCATCCCTTCAAGCTAGTATTACAAAGTTGGTGTCAAATAACCTGTCTACACATGCTTCCTGCTTAAGTTTTCCTTTCAAAACACCTTCTTCATGGCAGGAAATATGGATGAAAGACAAGCAGAAGGTTACACAGATTTAGGTGAAGCAAAAACATGCATTTAGGAAAACATGAGAGTCATTCAACTGAGCAACCTTTTTAGCTTGAGTTTCTTATCTTTACTATCTAACAGCAAGACTGCAGACCTCCAGCACACAGAGCACGTGCTGTTTTACATTTCTTTTCCTTTGGTGTTTCTCAATTGCATAATTTAAACCTTCTTTCTTTTACTGTATCTGTAACTACAACACATTTTAATATTTACAAATGGAGAGTGACTTGGCACAATCCTGGGTACAGTCTGCCTGCCATCAGAGAAGCATTCTCCAAATGGGCCTGCCTGCCTCAAGAGCTGGGAGATCTGAACTGTTTGTTTAAAACCAAAGTTTCGCTGAAAACAGCCATGCACAGCTGTAGGTTTATTGACAACTGTTAAATAACTAGAGATTTAGACCAAAACACTGGAGCAGGGTTGGAAGCCTTTTAGTGATCAAGTAGGCATCCCATGTGAAGTGGGAGCAAAGAGAGCCCAAGCTGTTGAGAAACAAGCAGCTGGAAGCAAGCCCCGGTGTCAGGCAGCAAGATTACTGCTGAATACTGCCATGGAAAAGAGGTAAGAACTCAACTCCTGGACCTGAGAAATAATCATGGCCTTTAGCATCTTTCACAGGTTAGAAACTGCTGATGGCCCACCACCAACAATCTTCACCTAAGACATTTTTATTTCCTCTGGATGCAAAGGGATAATTACAAAGACCAAAGAGGAAAAGTAAGACTCAAAATGTCCTGTATTCTAGCTGAAAAGCAGCTGTGGGAAAAGGATAGGAAATGATGAGTAGGAGAGCAGTTATGAAGACCCAACTCCCTCAAGATGCTCCTAAATTGGGGATTTATTGGTGGGAAAGCATAAATATCAGTGCAAACGCAGTACTTCTTGCTACAATGGGCACCATGTGGTTTGAAGCTTCCAGTAGAGAAACTCTGCAGCCAAGACAACCACTTCCATTAAGTGCCACGAAGATGGTGGGGTTAGAATCCACACATCCGTTCTCCTTGCTCTGCACCTCCTCACTCAGACTTGGGTTTTTCTCCCTGGAGCTCTGCAGTTGAGCTTTCCAAGCAGTGTGAGAGTAACAGGATGATACTAAGGAAATTGTTCTTGAGCATGAGCTTTTGACCCTTCTGGGCAGTGAATAGGAGACACCCGGGCTGGACAATCCCTGGCACATTAGCTGCCTTTGTGAAGTTATTTGCTGATTCAGAGGTGTGAAACTCTAAAAAACACTGCGGAAGCAATGGCACTGCTTGTGGTACTGAAACAGCATGGATTCCTCCTGGGCTGCTACGACTTCATAAATATTGACTTTGGATAAATCATCTGACAAAATTCTGTTTTTTTTTTTTCTTCTTTTTCCTCCCAAGTGGGTTCCCAGAGCTAATTTGCTTAAGGCAACATACATGACACAAGAATAAGCCCTTTGAATAGTGATGCAATTGCTTGGTCATGAAATGAAAAAAGGCTGGATTTTGATTGATAGTTGGAGTTCATGCTGTTTGTTTGATTTACTCTGGATTCTTCATCACCTCAGTACTATTCCTGCCAACACATGTCAGTGCACTATCGATTATGGGCTGAAATGCTGTTGTAAAGTATTTTTTGAATTTACACTTATAAGTTTTCCTTCCCCCCCCCCCCCCCACTATAGAAGCAATGAAATTTTACCCATGAATCTTTTTTCTTCAATAAATCTTCTAAGGTACAACTAGCTACATGCCTGGCCTCATTCTTTTCTCATTTGCAGCAGCATGAAAATTAAAGCAATAAAATATACTTCAGTGAAATGATTCCCATGCAGTGCATTAGAATTAGTTCTAATATAGGTTAGAAAAGCATTAATTTTTCACTCTGCAACATGATTATAATTCCCTTAGTGCCCTATTCTGGTTGGCAGCAACTGTCACAACTGTCACCCAATCAGCACCAGCACACAGTTATCCCACTGTTATGCACAGGAAAGCCCCGATCCCATGTCAAAGTGTCAGGAGTTTGCAAAGTACTCTGAGGAACCGACTGTTTTCTACTTTGGAGGAAAAAATCAGACACCATTTCCCCCAGAAAAGCACTTCAGTGTTAGTAGCATTTATGTGTTTTGCTGAATTGGACCCAAATGTCTAATTTGTTATTATCAGCAGAAGAACCAAGAGAAGGATGAGGGCAGATAAT
Source organism: Thinocorus orbignyianus (assembly GCA_013400375.1). NCBI lineage: Eukaryota > Metazoa > Chordata > Aves > Ciconiiformes > Thinocoridae > Thinocorus > Thinocorus orbignyianus. The sequence continues at coordinate 1,979,233 of VXBW01007210.1, forward strand.
AAGTACATCTGAGAAGACAGTAGATCAGATATGACATACAGCACTTAGCTATGCTCTCCCCTGGCAATGGCAAAGGTAGCTTCGTAGACTCCAGTAATATTCCCAGAAATGGAGGAGTCAATCATTAATATTTAATTTGTACTCCTTATTTTTTGACTCCTACTTCATTACACACCACTGCACTTGTATCAGGCACACACACCCTCCCCACCCCCGACTGAACTCCCGCATCTAGCTTGGAATAGATGCTGTTTTCAGACAGTTTTTCTCTTCACCATCACCCACTTTCCTGATCTACTGATTTTTGGATGAACTTAAAATTATCTGAAAACTATTGCCACTGAGAAAAACTTCAAGCACGTGCTGAATGTCTAACCTGAAGAAGAACATCCAGAGATCCAGGATCTGTGATATGGCTCTGATCAGATACTTGAATGCAAGTCATTGGCAGGAACACTCCTATCATCATTTCTTGTCACGCTGTCTGTTGGCAACTTGATGCTAAATAGTTTAACATTTATATCAGCGACTCGATCAGGATATTAATTTGAAGCAGAAGACAGTTGTTTACCAAAAATAAATAAAAGGCTTATGGATGATGTAAGCACTGAGCTATGGGGCTTGCCTCCCCATACAGTAGACAAGCCTAGATGTTTTTCCCCTGATTCACAAAAACAGTTGGATCAACAGCAACCTGCACACTGATCTGCAGGCAAATCTCATGACAAAACATTGGTCTGTCCCCAAAACATTTCCAGTGCATGAGGAATAGTATGAAAGAAAACACTGTGGTGCCCCCTCCCCTGTACCTCCTGAGCATTAATAGGTCTGCATCATCTTTTACTCTTACTGAAGGGTGTTAGCCCTCATACAGTCAAGCTTTCCATTCTACACTGAGAAGAATAAAAGTGCAATTGAACACTGTGTACTGACCAAATTATTAGGTTATTAAAGAGAGAAAAAGACAGGACAGTGGAAAATGGATGTGTGCTAAATTTCCCTTTTTGAAAAGAAGAGATTTTCCGGATGATGCATATGCACACAGAGTTTCAGGGAGAGTATGTACGAGTTATCCTTTTACATAAATGGTCATGGCCAAGACTATCCAGCTGCTTTGTAACACACTTTCTACACCATGAAAAGTCATCTTTACAGCCAAATCTCTAAGAGCATAACGTGAACAAGATTTTATCCTGTCCTCTGTAGAAAGAGGGAGTCATTCTGGGGCAAGAAACCAAGACATGTTCCATGTAACTCATGAACAATTCCCTCAACCTAATAAGCCTGCCCTAGGGTTTATTCTTGAAAAGTTTACCAGCATAATAACTAGAAGAACTTGTAACACACTTGAATATATTTGTTATGCTAGAGATTCATACTATAACTTCAGCAGTATGAGATCTAGCAACTACAGGATGCACAATCTTCAACTGCCTAATATTCAACAGTTCAATTGAGTCTGATTAACCACAAGCACCAAACACTTGTACAAAATACAAAATCTTATTTCAGTTTGTGCCCTTAAAAAGCATCAGGCTTTAGTGAACTGTTAAAATCTTTTTTTATCCCTACAAAGAGGTTTAAAATAGGTTGTCAGTATAGTCTTCTTCCTGTCTTCCTCCAAATACCTCACACAAATAACATGTATTTTATAGCAGGAAGAATCTTTTCCCTGAGATGACACAGCGTAGTTGAGCAACACAAGAATGCCAGGTAGCGCAGCCCATCCAGCCTTTCTGTTCTTTCACCCAGCCCTGCAGAGCCCCATCTCCCTTCAGCTAGTTCCCTGGCCAGGCAGAGTACAAGGATGAGCTGTCAACGAAGTTTGACCCCAACAGAGCTGGGCTCCACACAGCCAAAGGCTGAGCCCCTATGCAAATCCCTCCCAACAAGCTCTCTGCCTGCCCTCGAAAGTAACACACAATCTGGCCTTTTAAAAGGAGCTGTTGCTTTTAAAACTGAATCAAATTTAATTTATCTGCTACAGTGAAATAAGAGGAGAAACAAAGGGGGTTAGGAAGAGAGGGAAAATATTCTGTTTAATTTAAAGACTAACATGAGGATAGTTTATTAAGCTAGACTTCATATGTTGTCTTTATTTGTGAGTATTGTAAACAGAACTCAGTTCATTTTAAGTGGATGGTCTATAGACTCTAAGCATTTGAAACAAGGGATGAGCACAGACAAGCACAAGTGGATGAGGAGGACCAGGGTTCTGGGAACATCTCAGTGTAAGCATATTCTTAGGGCTATTATGCACTACATACTGCATAACTAATCGCCTAAACCCTGCTTCACCGATCTAACTTCCCATACAACCTAGTCTACTTAATGTCAATATCTGTTAAGCAGGACAATTACACATGTAAGTATATTATATATATATATATATACACACACACAGAGAGAAACTCAGAGTAGGTAGTTTCTCACATTATATAAAGTAAACAGAAGTACTATTGTGGAAGGCACTTTTCTCATGTTGGAAGAATAACAGAGATGTTTAGAGTGTGAGTGCAATACTCCCCACTATCTAAATATCTCTAATTCCCAAATTCCTTGAAGTAGGTACTGATACTTTTTTTTCAAATAAAAAAACCATTTCCTTATGCTGCACAGAGAAGTTTACATGTAGCTTTGAACAGACGTGTTTACGAGCACAAAAGAAGAAAAAACAAAACCTTACAGCTATGTAGCAATTTTTCTATTTGTAGCGTTTCTGGATGTTAACTTCACAGTTCCTGGAGTGTATTGCAGTTCTGTGGGGTTACTTAAAATTCTTCTACAAAATTAGATAAACAAGAGGAACAGGGGAGGGAAAGTGTGTCTATTCATCTTGACTGAATCCTGCCCCATGTGTACAACCAAACATCTGTGAAAGGCCTGTGCTTCGACCAGAGCAATCACTCTTTGCATTCCAGCCTTGGTAGCTGGTTCTTTTCTTAAATTTTGTGTGTATCTACACATGCACACATCTGTGGTTTGAGCATACTATTCACAAATGAAAGAAAAAAGTAAGAGGGTTTACATGACATTTTATGACTGTAAAAGCCAAAAAGTCTTCAGCCTTTACATTGTAGACAGTTAATGTTTTAGAAACTTCTACTCTGAGATTTTATAGGAGTTAAGAAGTAGCTTTTGTAAGTCATATGTATTAGTCATGTATTGTCAATAAAATCAAATCAATCAATCTAGATAAGATTTACCCTCCACATATGTACAGGATCTTCCAATACATGAGATAATCCAAAATGGAATTAAATCAATGAAGAAATACCGTGTGGATTTCAGCCAGCTGGGTCAGACCCTTTACACTGCAAGCCAGGAACAGCTTGCATTCAACTTTTAACTAAGTGGTTTAAACAGAAAGATGGGCCCATGATTGGTCATATTTCTCAGGCCTCTAAAGAGCACAGTTTGTTCCCTAGTTGTGGTATGTTCATTTGTTGAAGTCAATCATTTTGGTAACTAAATGTTACTCCTGATGGAACCTGGTGTTTCACTCTTCTCAGGTACAACTTGCAAGATACAGAATGGCACTGATTAGCTCTGAGTGAAGTTTCTTTACTCACACCAGCATCCTTTACATCAGGACTTTTTGCTGTGAGATCAACTGAACATTTCAGGCCAGCTTCACCACCAAGTTAACAGAATCATACTGATAGAGAAGGCATAGCTACTTCTGGCTGATAAAGACGAATCTGCCTAGTTCTCTACACACAAACCTTCAAGGGACAGATGCAAAGAGCTACAATGAATTCTGCCTGTTTTGGTCTCATTTATCAAGTTTGAGCCTCATCTATGGGTTGTAAGAGTTCCATATTAACCTTCATGGCACATCTCTGTGTTGTGGTAAACACAGAGTAGATAAAACTTCCTCACTGCAATGCCACTGGTGTGCAAGTCAGCTGTGCAATGTAAAAGACAGGCAGTGCATAAAAGAACAGAAAAAAATTATGGTAGCATAAACACAGCCCCTTGCTTAACAGATTTTTAGATACTCCTACCTGAAGTCAAAACAGATCTTTCATGCCATCAAGAAGACAGAGATTTTATTTAAATTTTGAAGACTTCTTTTTGATAAATCCTTCTGTGATAAGATGCTGCAATTCCCTCAGTCCAGTAGGACACTACCATATTCTAAAATGACACAACCACCAGTAAGAGAATCTGCCTCTGCTGACAATCTCTGTTTCTACAGCAAGAGAAGTAACAGTTCTCTAATCTAGCATCTCAGATAACACACAGTATTTTTGGTGCTTACATAACTACCATTTAGGTTAGAGCAAACCAGACCTTTTTATGGGCTATTAAAACTGGTCCAAGTCACCTGGTTATTACTTCCCATACTACTACGTCATTTACTTCCACTACTTTTTTAGCAAGCATTGCATCTTTTGTAACATTTTGCAGCTCAGAACCAGAGACAACCGGACCAACTCCCTAAATTCCATACTGCACTACTAAAGCATCTGTACAACATGCCTACCTTATGTCATGTTTTTCCACGGTTCAATGTTCATCTATAAAAATCAGTTTAGTTCCATTTATTTCTCTTTACAGCCTTCCTTTTGAAAGTTTAGCATTTTCTACTAAAATTGTGGGTCTAACTCCAACTTTGAGAAAGCCAGAGAGAAACCTACACCTCTCCCTGTATTATACACACCGTTTGCACCGTGAGTCAGAGCCTAGGCACAGCTTGTCAATGCAAGTACCATGAGCCGAATCATAACTCCCACTTTAAGGTGCAGACTAGATGAAAGGAAGAGAAAACGCATTACAATGCCCAGAAATCTGTCAGAGGTTGAGAGAGATCTTTAACCTTAATTAGCACTGTGCTCTGCTCCCTGTGTTCCCAGGGTATTGTGCATTTGGGAATTCCAGGTGGTGGTGGGGAAAGCATAGCCGGAGAATCCTGGCTCTGCATGGCTGAGGTTTTGGACACATCCATCAAAATGCTCAGCAGAAGCAACTCTGACTCAACTACAACATTTGTTTTTCTACCTGCACAAACTCACAGCTCCCTGGTACGTGCAATGGAGAATGCGAAGCTGTTCAGCTAGGGCATGCTGTTCTGGATGGGACAACCCTCTGCATACTTGGAGATCTAGAGAATTTCCTGACAGATTATGAAATAATTAGTTGGCCAGAGATCCAGCCCTGGGCCCATTCAGTAGGAAGGCAAACTATTCCCTTACAATCTCTGAGTGGAGCTGGATAGAAAAGCTGGGCTTTTTTAATCCCTATGGGAAAGTTGATAGTTTTGAGCTGATGGGTTTTCCACAGAAGTTTAAGTTACAGTGAAAAATTGTAAGTTTCCTATTTGTTTCTTCTGTACTTTTCTGGTTTTCTCGCTTTTGTCCTACAATTTCCTCTAAAAAGAAAGGAGCTGGGGGGAAAAGAGCTTCGGGAAGGAAGAGAGAATGAAAATTATCTCCCCCTCCAGCTAATTTTCATGTGTTTAATAAAAACTGTTTTTTAACAGGAGAAAAGATGAAGATTAGTAAGAAAATGCATAAGTGCCAAACCAGCCTTTTTCTAATTGCTAAGATAACCCAAATGTAACCCAGAAGAGTGTCAAGATTCAAATTGTAAAGTACAATCCATCAAAGTTGCAAGAAGCAAATAATTACAGAGTTTTTGGAATTCCAAGATTACAGTTAGTACAAGGTGAAACCAAGCTCCAAAAGAACTTCTTTAGCAGCAAGAAAACTTATCATAAACTTTTGATAACCAAAAAAAATAATGAGGCCTTCTGAGCTTTGCTGACACCAGATGGAAATATTTGGGGGGAAAAAAACAAACCAAACCACCACCACCAAACAAAACCTAAACACGCATGATTTATAAACACTCTACTTATTAATCACAGTAGAGTGATGCAGAAAATACTATAATGTCATAAGGGATTAGAACTTCAAGCAAGGAAAAAGCAATGTTACAGAATTATACAACTTGAAATAAAAGAATTAAACAGAGTTAGTGACAAAATTATTTTTAAAAGACACTGGTGGTTTTTTTGGGGGTGTTTTCCAGAATGCATTACAAAGACACTGACTGACACCATTTAGTGCCTGGAAGTTCTGCAATCATGTGTGTAAAAAAGTGGAAAATGAAAAGTAGGGCAGTTTCATAATAGGCATAACTACTTTTAGGTTCTCTTAATGAGATTAATTCTGATTCATATTACTTTGGGCTTGGATAGCAATGCTAACAGGTACCCTAAAAAGCTAGAATTCCTAGAATCACTAATGTTAACAAATGAAAACATTGAACTTCAATTGCTAAAAAGGTTCAGTATCTTCCAATAGAACATTTCCTGGTGTCTTGCAAAATTAGGTGTTTCAGCCAATAGGTAAAATTTTTCCAAATACGCTAAGATAAGGTCTTCTTTACATAGTGGTAGATGAAGTTCTATATAATTTCTTATAGACATAAAATTTAGGGCTACTGATCTAGGTAATAAAAGGTATATTAAGTTGTAAACACATTACTGTCCTTTGTATTGTTCAAAATTATTCTAATTACATTAAATTCTTTATCTCATCCATGACTGTTCTGCTGAAAGCATCTTTTTAGCCAGGAAGTGCAATAGCCTAGTACTTCAAAGACATTTATCTTGAGTGTGTTCTGTGTACACACCGCTCAGAGCTGGGTAGTACCCAAACAGTCAGAAAGCAACTCTACAAGCAAACTCAGTTGCTCCTCATCAGGTTCCACAGGACACCCAGTGGAGTACAGGTTCTCAAAGGCCCTGCCTGCTCTCCTCCCCCACCAAGATCCTGTCCAGAAAGATTAATCTTTCAACCATATAGTTACGGGTAGCAAAAAGAACTAAGAACATGAATCAGAGCATCAGCTCTATGTTTTTGTACCTCACTAGTTGCAACTGTAGCATCATCTGTGAGAAAGATCATCTCTCAAGTAGGGCAATAAATCAGAAACACACGTACCACAAGAATAGTACACATATGACGTAGAAGCCAGTTGTGCAGATCCTAAGGCACATCTTATGAGGAGTTCTGCACTCTTCACGTACCAAGAAAGCTACTGCCTACTTACTTTCTTCACCATGAAGCTACAGGATAACCCAGCAAAGACCACCTGCCCACTATTGCACAGGGCAGAGTAAGTGACAGGAGATGGAGCGAGAAGGAAAAAGTCTTCTATAGACTAAATAATATAGAATCATGGAATCACAGAATTGTCAGAGTTGGAAGGGACCTCTAGTCCATCTAGTCCAACTGCCCTGCTGAAGCAGGATTGCCCAGAGCACATTACTCAGGACTGCAACCAGGTGGGATGATAGGAAAGGTTCTTCTACCCCCTTTCAAAACACAGAAGGCTTCAAATGTGTCTGTTCTATTACGGACATTCACACCTACCTACACTATTTTGCCTGCCTCATAGCGTATAGCCATGTGTCAAGGGAAAGAGGAGCACTTCCAGAGCCCAGCTGTAACATAACAAGGTGAGTCATCATCCATATATATGTATATATACATCTATATACATATATATACTCTTGATAATCACACACATCCAGAGAAAAGCAGCTGAGAACTGCAGTACCCTAGAGCCTGAAGGCTGAATTAAACAGCAAGGCTATCAAAAATAAGTGACAGAAGAAACTTCTATCTGCTTCCTCCCCTACTTTGTTTCCCATGGACAGATTTTCACCCAAGGTCTGACGCTGTCACAAAAGCTTATGCCAGCTCATCTTCAACAGCCACCACTCTGCTTGAAATAGAAAAAAAGGTCCTAGTTATTGAAAGCTTTCCAGGGTGCCAACATCATCTGCCAACTCTTGTCACAGTAGTCCCCATTTTTAATCCTATGCTTCTTTATCCTTCTTCCCCCCTCCCCACCCCAGCTCTCTCATAAGGGCAAATGCTTAAAGAAAAATAAAACATATCCATACAAATATACATACACACAGAGAGAGACACAGAGTCTATTCCTAATCTTGCCACTGCTGCAACCCTCTCAGTTTCAGAAAAAGGAGTCTGGATATATTATAATCACAAAAAGCTGATTAGATAAATCTGGCCTGATTTGTTGTTTATATGATAAATTGCTGCAACAGTTTCACCTACTATGGCCCGTTGCCAGCGCTGGCCCACGGAGTGGACATGAGTGCCAGCTCACGCTCCCTCAGTATTTACTCCAATACTCATTCCTTCACCCTCCCTGTTCTTCTACCACTGTGGGTACTCAGTGTCACACAAACACCAACATGGAAACTCTTGAGGCTATAATTCTTGTTCTTTTACAGCACTGTTAGTTTTTTTTTGTTTGTTTTGTTTTCAAACAAAGAAACCTACCACTGTTGTCAGTACATAATTTCAAGCAATTTGTTTCTAACTCCAACACGTTGTTTTTGATGCCAGTGCAGTGCTTCACCAGTCCATAATGTGTTCATTCACCCCTAATGAAGGGTCACAGAAAAGTTCAGCAATCAAGGGAGACGTAACATCCCTTATCGCCTCCTCACAACTGCCAGACAATGAGAGATGTAGAGCTTGTTGTCAAGTCACCCAGTTCTAATATGGCTTTCAAAAGCAAACCCCTGCTCAGTTCTGGCCAAGTATGACTCTTAACCATTTTTCCTGTACTCTGACTTATCAAACTTACGATGTGTGAAGATAAAGCTAATCAAAAATAGCATGGACTTTATGTTCAACCCAGGAGTTATTTCTCAAGGCCTGTACTACAGAAATAATCCTAACTATCAGTTGAAGATTATTATATAATAAACTGCACCCTGAAATATGACCTAAGAAATTGTACATGTATTTTGCCATACTGCTGAAGAGCAACATGCTATAGGAGCTTAAATCATCAAGTCAGCCTCTCAATGCCATCGTAAATTGTGCAGTGTTATGCCCTACTCCAGCACATAGTAAGTCACTGCCAGAAAACACAGATGGAGGTAGCCCATTCCTCCGACCCTGCAAATTGTTCCTACACTACATATTGTTAGTGCGTTTTAGTTTCTAAGTCTCAAGGAATGGGAGCAATATTTTAATTTCGCCTGTAAAACTACCCTCACTTTTTTCCCTTTCTTCAGCAGATACTAAACCCACATCCAAATTCACCTCCTTCCTGGAATTTGTCTAGATGTCATTAATCTAAGGAGAAAATTTTGTCACAGCTGAAGTTAGTATGCATCAACTATAGACAGCAAAAAGAAATAAATCCCCAAAGCTTATGCGCAGACATGCTGGCACCTAAATGCAGACTAAACTACTCCTACACTGTCCTTGCAATCTCAATGTATTTCTTATATTTAATCAAAAAAGCTATGATTTTCTTAATCTCTTTAAATTTATGACTCCTTGTTTCTCTAGTGTCTTCATTTGTGCCTATCTTATTAAATTGCCTGATAACTCTACTTCAAAGACACTTTGCAGAACCAAACCCACAGAGGCTATGAATCTTGCAATCACAGCAAGATCATAGAACATACTAATGGCAGGGACCCTAGAGACTTTTCTGCCCCACAGCAGGATCAGATCTACCTGAACATTGCCTGTAAGATCTGTTCTTAAAACCCCAAATTATAGAGATTTTACAATCTCCCAAGGAAAGAGTAGTACATTATCCCTAAGCATTACCCAAAACTAAGCAGAATTTATCTTACTGCAACTCAAGCCATTTATTTTTTTTATCAAAACTTGAAAACACATTATTTTCTCTACTTTGCATTAGTTTTCTAGGTACCTGAAGGCATTATTTAAGGAGGAAACTTTTGTTATCTCAGATAATTTAGCTTTTTGAGAAAGCGCCATCACTACTGGAAGATGAAAGAAACATATTTAGACCCTCTGGGAGTGCCAAAATATTGGTTTATTTCCTAGCATATTTGACAGAGCTGTTTCTACACTAAGTACTGAATAATGTCCAAGTACAAATGACACAACTGATCTTGACCACACCAGAATTCCAGAAGTGACTTGTTGCCCCTTTTCCTTCTATGCACCTGAGAAATGAGTAACTTCCAGCATGTTCTTATTTTGGGTTACTTGCGTACCAGTCCTCTGGCACAAGTCAGAACAACATATTGTATAATGGCACTCCAGGATCTCTGAGGAGCAACTCGGACACCAAAGAGCTTCAACTATGTCTTCTTTCATTTACGTCCTATCCTTTTTTATTCTGGCCAATGTAAGCAATCGTGGATATTAGAGAACTTTGTGCCAGCCATTGGAGCACAAAAGCCAGCTGTCTGGGGAGATCATAGGTACATCATCGTATTTGCACGCTTTGCAATTGAAACTTAACATACATTAGTGACTGATGACAAATACATACTTTTATCTTTTTCCCCTCTAATTTTCTTGTGCTATGGTTTATGATACATGCGATTCTAGGAATGTTAATGATGTCAAGCCTTTCAAGAACCTAAACAGCAAAGAATGATTACCCTGACTGTTTGTAATTCAACCCATCAGATGACAGCTTTCTGACAATAACCTGCTCTCGCTGGAGCTGTGAATATGTACACCAGGCAGGGAGAAAAACTGTTCTCACGCCCTGCCCTGTGTTGAACCAAGCCAAAGTCAGACACCATATTCCATAAGTGTCAGTAAACACAGTCATTTGCTTCCATTTCACTCTGGCAAGAATGAACACGTATCATTGTTCTCAGAGAACCCTTACGTGAATTAAAAGCAATTGCATCTTGATAAATTGCAACAAAACATCCATACTGATCAGTATGGATAGCACCAGTGAATCAAATCCCTGAAATTAGTGAGAGTTTCTAAACAACACAGCCAGGTTGCAATCCTTATTTACAAGTTTTTAAAAACTGAATGTCTGTGACTTACTGCCCTAATATACTGTGAAGCCTTAGTCTGTATTAGTAAGATGAATACTGACCTGGAATTTTAAAGAATAATTAGTTTGTAGAGTTCAAAGGAATAGTCTTTAAAGGAAGATACCTTTACATTTAAGGTCATTCAATAGAAATTGCTAGAACACTGAATGGGCTAGTAAATTCCCCTAAATAAGCGTTTGCTATGTGCACCACATTTAGGGGAGTTTGAGTAGGAATTAAGATTTGTCTCTAACACTAATAGAAATGCCATCGCCTTGCACTTCAAATGGGATTTTGAAATACAGGAACTGCTATTATAAATCAGGCTAATAGCCTAGCCCAATCTGCTATTGTTTTTCCTCCTCCTGTGAGTAATGACTGCTTCTGAGAAAAGCCCAAGAATTCAGCAGTTCTTTTGGCCTCACTAACATTTGACATTGACAAGTTTTACTGTTCATTGTTTTATTGTTCATGCACAAAAAAGAAGAGAAAAAATAAAAGCGACTGTAAAAGCACTGCTTTCCAGTTTGTTTGAATGTTCTTGTCCATGTATTATGGAAAAGGTGAAAAGAAACACAGGTGGTCTTATTCAGAGCACACATCATTACAAACACACCCATCAGACCTTCTGTCATCTCTTAAACAGTAACAGTCCTACTTTCTGCTCTCATAGGTCTTTCTGGAACTTTAGGTCACTTTGTTCCCCTTCCACTATTCAGTAACATAGGGAGGGTGGCTGCAGGACACTTCACTCACAAACCATCGTAAGAAGCTCAGTATTACTTTCTGTCCCTTTCTTTAGACATCTACACAGCTTGTTTGCTTCTCTGCTCCTTCATATTGAGCAGATAGTTTCACTGAGTCATTTACATTGGTATTTCATCTTTTTCCTGATGTTTGCAGCCAATTTGTGTGACTGACTAAAAGGACTCCTTCCACTGCATGTTACTGAGCATTTGACCATCGTTCCACCCGTCATCATGGTGCCTGAGCCTGTGACTTCACTGTGCACCTAGAAGTCACTTGCAGTTTTCTCTAGTGCTATGCATTTCACAAAGCATTTATAAAACTCCTATTCCAAATGTCAGCCCCATGCCCATTCAATTTTCTGCCATCAATTTCTTCAAAATGTCAATTTCACAACAGCCGTCAATGCTAACCCTTTAATATTCCTTTAAACATCATTTAGTCAATTCATTGTCAGCTCTCTGCCTCCTGTACCCTACAAGATCTTCACTTTATTTCACATACCATGCAGCATTTACATAAAATATAACATGTTGTGCTAAGGTTTGCATTCAAATTGTCAAAATATATCACCATTCCTCACAACCTCAAAGTGTAAAGGAATTGTCAACATGACTATTTTGATACATTAGAAAAATATATTTGCTAATCTTCTATTCACTGAGCTTCTTTAGAACATGCAATGGCATCTGCAGACTTTCAGAAAACTGCCATGAGAGCGATCACTCCCTCTCAGCAGCTGCTTCACTGGTTTCCTGTCAGGCAACTGGACAATGAAATTGCTCTGCATCAACAGTTGTCCTCCTTTACTTCTTTGACTTCAGATAATTTTCTTCTTCACAGCATATTCTGATTGGTCTCTTTATCCTTGTTTACACCAGAGAAATTACTTATTGCTGGTTCGGAGTGCAGAATGTCCCAGACTAATGCCAGTTCCCAAAATGGTTCTGAACAGACTTTGTCCTTGTGTCTGCTGGCAGCAAACCCACATTCATCCGTGATTCTGCTGCAATGCTGCTGACATTTAATATCAGCAAGAGATAATTTTCCTACTATAGACATCTATTTTTTCTTGCCAGATATTAAACTTGTGTCATTCATAAACATTAGTCAAAGTTACTTTGCCATAGAACCCTTGGGAATAATTTCTACTTGAACTCATTTTGCCTTTCACTGTTGAAAGGTCTGAGAAGTTGTCAATGAAATAGAAGGTCAGATTTCTGAATGGTCTAAATTTATGTGTTTGATGGTGCTGATAAGGCCCATACAGAGCATGGAACACATTTGAAATTCACATTTTTCCTTTCCTTTCATTAATGTAATCAGCTCTGGTCATCTTCATGCTACCATTATATGAAACCCCCTTTGGATTAGAAGTTAAAGTCCCATGAGTATTGAAAACTTCTGAAATCGTATACTTGGGCACAAGAACACATCCATGTTCACAATCAAAGGCTGCTGTAAATTGCTTACTAACTTCCAAAACCCAGATTGATGGAGGTTTGTAATTGCTCTGCCCCTTTCATTTAGAGGACATGATTTATACACTAGAAACAATGCAAGGCAAAGATCGTTTTTCACACTGAACACTGTTTGGCACAAGTTCTGACTATTGCTCTGGGTCTGATGACAGCAAATATTAAATAACGACAATGAAATAATCAAGACTCTCCTCCCAAACTAAATTCAGCTTGTTATTGTGTACACCCTACATACTACGTATCAGTAAGCCAGGGCCCAATAGCTGGGAAGAGTGGCAGCCAAAATCACTTAAAATGCTAGTTACACTTATTCTCATTCAAATACATCTTTCTGGTTTCAGGGAACTAAATCTTAATGCTAGCATCAGTATATTCTTTTCAGTGCTTTTTCCCTACCTTATTTATTTACGGCTATTTTTCTGCTGTTCTGAGTACAAACCAGAGACAGACGAAAGCCCTACAATTCCACTCCTGTTTTCTTCTCTACAATAGCGATAGATTTGGCTTGCTTTCCAATTCGTCAGTCACCTGCATGTCCGTGACTGAGCAGAGATCTGCATATAGATCCTTTATAAATTTTCAAAGATAAACATATGCTTAAGTACTCTCGACCCAAGCAACCCAGTAAATATTTAATGAAGACCTCTTTTGCCTACCTGGAGAGGTTAGGAAAAACCCTGAGAAAGCTGTGCACATTTGAACCACAAACAACAGGAATATCTGGATTAAAAGCCCTACTTAAGAATAGTTTGGTACCAAGAGACACACATAAAAAAAATAAATCCCACCTAAAAGACCCTAAAGCATCTTCAGCAAAAATCCAAAGGAACCTCAGATCTTCACATTAAGACTTACACTGTAATTGCAATGTATTATATTCAAAAAGATCTCCTTAGTTTCAAGAAAACACATCTAACAAATAAGCAGTTGACTAAAGTATTCAGTATCAAGTACGGAAACCCTCCAAAATTTTAATCCATCCTTATATGGTTTTGATCCCAGCAATTTCAGGAGTTGTCCATGGGCATCCACCAATTAATCTGTTGAGCTTATCCAAAACGTGTAACAGCATATTACAGGATTATTATTTTTAGGACACCAATTCACAACACACCCACAAAGTTTTCCACACCCTAAAGAACTGCAGGTTTGTACTAGACTCCTTTTCTTCTTGTTCTGTCAGCTGCTGAATCAAGGACACATGATACTTTATGGAGACAATATCCTACAGGAGTGGACGTCCAGAATGCAACTGTATTCCTCAGAATAGGGGCAACTCTGCTGGGTTCATCTTTAGAAAGTATACCAATTTCTGTCCTTTTCCAAGGTTTCACTCTGCTAGTAAGAGATCAAACGCAATTTTCCCTCAAGTACGTAACCAGAAGAGGATTCTTATATCTCACTTAACTGATGAAACTGCCAGGGAAAGAGTCCAGTTGCAGAGACAGACTTTCCAAGAGCAAGACATCTGTTCACTGACAACTGGACTGCAACTACCAAACATTTTCTTCAGATGTTATTGACCAGTAAGGAAACAGGAAACAGCCACACAACTCGATTTCCTACATTAGTTTAAGTTTTTGGATGCTTTCTAAAAATTAGTAGTGTAACAGTAGCTTTGAAGAGCCATGAGAAAAAACACTAAGACCAGTACAAATGATGAATTAAACCCATCCCCCTAAAAGCTGACAGCCTTGCTAACCAAGTACAACAAGCCACAGACAGATATTCTCACTTACTTTAAGGCGAGGGAAATGTGGCACAGAGAGGCTGAACAGCCTTCCCAGCTCTCTAGGAGGTGAACTCCAAATTAGCACCATAACTAAACACCACCCTTCTCACATAGTTTTAACTGAATTAAACAGCAGAAAGCATTCTGCAATCTGCTTTTTTAAATTTTGCTCTGGGACAACCTACTACAGCCCAGGGCACATGGAAGTCGCACAGCAAAGCCCTGAACTTGTCTTAGTCAAGAAAAACACCACCTCAGAGTATGTTGGCTAGAGCATTCGTTGACTGGACTAAGCAAGAAGTCTCTGAACGAACATTTGCAGCTGACTTTGCCTTTATTCCTCCCTGAATTCCAGCAAGAATCACTCAACCTCTTTGCTATGGTCCAGGTACTAAGAAGCTGAGTTTTAATTACTAGATTGACCAAAAAAAAAAAAAAAANCTTTTAATGAATTGTATTGGATTTAGGAACCAAGCCTAGCCTTAAGTCATGATTTTCAACTTTTACAACTTGGAAAAAGTATTTTTTCCCTCTTGTAGTTTAATAGTGAAGGATTTGCAGTGCTCACACCACAGTTCCTTAGATCCTTAGATTTCCTCTTTGTGCACTCTAAGTTTCTGACCTGTGATCAGACATTCTCCACTACAGAAACTTTCTAAGAAAGCTCATATGTTTCTAAGGCTTGTGCTGCGATTCTGTAAGAAAAACAGAAATCACCACTGTAGACAAAAATCTTATGACCGGAGTAATTATTAATTCTGCATCTCTTCTCCTAATAGATTCTGAACAGGTTTAAATGCCACTCTGAAGACAGCTACTGAACTAAGAGCCTTGTTTCTTAGGTTCACAGTGCTGCAGTAGTGATTATTTTAGCAGGATCAGGCAACCTTGTGAAGATACGGTTGTAGTTTGCACCTGAAATGCTGTGTCCCAAAACTTCCATAAAGTGCTTTTATTAGACAGGAAGTTAGACTTGTGCTCCTCTTTGGTATTTTAGCTGAGTGAAAACACTGACTGGCATTTTTCAAGAAATCACTGCTTTGCATTAGCCTGAAAGCTATGAACAGTTCTAAGTTACCAGTGGAAGGCTTATATGTAGTAGCTGGAAAACCTGAAGCCTGTCTCAAGCTTTGATCTTGATCTGGATGTGCTCTTCTTACAAAGCGTGCTATCTTCAGTACACAGCATTGTATGAAGCAAACGCCTCATGACAGATAAAGATTTATATTTTTAAAAAAGAGAAAGTAATAATCAGCACACACTACAACATACAGTTAGAACACACATGGAGAATGAAGGAATGTCAAGTTAATTTCCTTACCCAAGTTTGTCACAGCTATTTTCAACTATAGTAATAACAGTAATTAAAAAAACATGGTGCATGTAATGAAATTGAGTTAATGGTTACTCACACATTTTAAAAATCAGCTAGTCATAGATAAGTAAATGTTATTTCAGAGGAACACACACACAAAAAAATGTTTCTTGCAAGATAAAAAAATTTGGCTTAGAATTGCTTAACTACTTTTTTAGCATCAGTTTAAATCTTGAAAGAAATTGTTTAAGAGGACTAATAAGAGGGACTGTAAGATGGGACAGTACAACTGGGAACCTAATTCTGCTCCTGTTGACAATAGAGAGTAACGGAGATCTTAGGAGTTCATCTGGTTCAACACCTGTTCAAAGTAGGGTTGACTTCAACCATGGACCAGGTTGCTCAGGGACCTGTTCCCAAGTCAACAGGGAAAAAACCAAGCAGCATCTACCAGTAAAACTAGATCAATTCAAGTAAATTCTGGGAAGGAGCCTAGTTCAAGGAAGTTCTTTCCAGTTATGCTTGAACTACTGGTTCTGCAGAATGGGAGAAGTAACAATATCTAGCTGATCCAGATTAAAAGTATGAGGAAATACTTTTTCCAGATATTAATCTAAACTTATTATCTTATTTCAGTTAAGTATTATCACATCCTTGGAATCAGTAGTATACTCTTGGTATGTCTATAAAAGATTACCAAGTATAATTCTGTTTGAGGGACTGCCTGCTTGGATGAAGATCATTTGGTAATTATTAATAGAAGTCGCAAGTGCAGTGTAGAGGTTAGAGTGTGGGATAATGAGCCAAAACACTTGGCTCTCCTCCCATCCTGGCCATGTAATTAGTGTGTGATCCTGAACAAGATGTTCAGGTATTTTAGAGTAACTCACTGACTTCGGAAGTGAAAGTCTAAATACTGTGAAACTTCAGATGTGGGACAACTGGCGTGGTAGGAGAAGAAAGGAGGTGTGATGTTGCCTCACAGTCAAGCCACAAATACTGCATTAAAATAGCTTCTGAAATGCCACATACCAATACTTGCAACATTCAAGAATATTGGTATGTTCAGAGCAATTTACTCTTGACTTACAGTCACCACATGTTCACTTCACAGTTACTCCATTAAAGCTACTAGAAGACTATCAAGAGTATTACAGATATTTAAAGTACAAATTCCACCACACTAGATTCAGCTTTTAATCTTGAAGATACTTGAAATACACAAGAAGGTAAATAATTCTTTTCTTGTATCTCTTTCAGGGGAATGCCAGAGTTAAACAAATCTTTTTGTCCATTTCTTCTCTAATGCTTGTCCAATCCTTGTCCTGTCTCAAGCAACAAGAGTAGTAGATGCAAAAGGACTCTAGCTGTTATGAATAACTGTCACTATACTTGAGAACAACAATACTAATCCACTATCCAGTGCCAAGAAAAATGCTCTGTAAATGTTTAGCAGTCACCTGAACTATTGCTTGGCTCTGAGCAGAACAATGTTTTGTTTAAAAAGAAAAGTTACCACTAAATTTTTGATTACACGTTAGTCTCCCACATAATTTATTTGCCATTTCCTTGGTTCTTACTGAGATCAGCTCTCTGAGTCATATTTCATCCCCAAGTCTAGCATTTGCAGCATGCAAACCCTTCCAAGGAAGAGTTCCAAAAGGTCTCTGATGTTTTGGTCCTACGTGCTCATAGGCTGCCTTTAGCCCTGCTCCCAGTGCTCTTGGACAGATTCCCCCTGAACGGAATCAAGATTTTGGAGAACCTGCCATTGCCTGGGCAGCAGTCAGTGAAATCACACAGACGTGCATGCTCTTGAACAAAACGTTCCAAGCGTGGAGGGGGAAAAAAAGAAAAAAGCACATCTAGCATGCTTTTTACTCCGTTTCTTACTCCCCCCCACCCTGTAAAAGTTTTATAAGATAGCAGAACGTATGGAAAGACCTGGAAAAGACATTACTACTATAGTACTAAACACTCCACAGTGTCCATGCACGTATATTTATGCATTTAAAGAGAAAAGCTAAAAGAATATTTTAAGAGTTAACAGTTCTAACTTTTTAGAATCAATTGAATTCCACCTTTTACAAGATTCCTATACATCCCACTTCTCTTCTTTCGCCCCTTCTTTTCTTCATTAAAAAAATAAACCAAAACAAAACACAAAGTCAAAACCCCAAAGAATCTTCTACAGGCTACCTGAGGTACAAAGTAAGCAAACAGAACACACTTTTTCTCCAAACACTGCAAGGTAAGTATTTGGATGAGGAGATGAACCTTTGTTTTTGGTAGACAACAGCAAACACATGAACAATTTTGAATCAAATAAATAAGTGTATCTTATCTATACTGTAGTGTCCTGTATGGAGGAGAAATGCAACAGGGCTTAGTTGAAACTTTATATTGCAGAGAAAAAGAAAACTTGGATAAACCCAATTTATTTTAAAATCTATGGAACTGACTTCAAAATTTCAGGACTGGCTTTGTATTTTTCTTTTTTCTTCTTACTTCCAATATCTAATCTTACAGTCTTTGTAAAGATAAACTCAGTTTTTTATTTTTAGGACAGGGTTCTTAATGAAGATTTGAGGTTCTCAGAGACACCCCTAGACATGGATTTCAAAGTTACTGGGCTGCTACTTTCCTTATCTCCAGGAACTGGTACAAAAAACTCATTTACTAATCGCCCAAATGGACACTAAGTCAATCTCAACCATTTTTTGAAGCCTCCTGGAAAACTATATACACTTTTTTAACACTTCTTGAAACTTTGCTTGCAACTTTTCAGGTAAAAGCTCTGGAATGAGCTGAAAATCAAGACAAAAGGTGCAAGGTCCTGCCTTTTTCACCCAGTTGCCAGCCTCAACCAACCACTGACTGACAACAGTGTTTCGCTGTAGAGAATTTGGGTTTTTGTCTAAGTTCCTGTCCCTAGTTGTTTCATGGAAGATGTTGCTTCAAATTTGGTGATGGGTTTTAAAAAAATAAAAGAGACTGACAAATCACATGGAGGTGGAAAGAGATGGTAAACAGAAAGATTTATAATCTGATCAAAGGAAGAACTGTAGAATGGCTGTAAGTCTACACATTAAAGTCCTCATAATTGTCTGCAAGGAAATTGCAATGGCTTCAAAGTAGCACATTACAGTCATTCTCCTAGCGTGTGGTCTCATGTCCCATGGCAAAACAAATTTTCCCTCTTTGTTTCACCAGATGCTTGGGTTTTCCAAGTTTGTTCCAGTGTCCTAAAAGGCCTTTTGTATGTCTGTTTTATAACCCTGTTTGGCTCCTGGTTCTAAACAAAAAAATCTTTCCTGAAGCACTGTCAGTAAATTCAAGGAAATGAACTGCACTCCAACACCAGCAAAGAAGAGAATGTTCTCACTCTCGTGGTTTCAAATTTGAAAAAGAGTAGCAGTCCGTATCACCCCCTCTACCTGGAAGGGGCAGAGAATGCAACCATAATCTCAGTGAGGGAGAGTAGATCGCTCTGCTCTCACCGGCAGGGTCCTGACCCAACAACATGTGAGAGTCAGGCTCAGATACAGGCACTTATTGCATTATTTAAGTACATGTTTGAAAAACGTTCACATAAATCTTTTGTTGAAATCTGACCCAAGTACAGACAGATGCATGAAGTTAATATTTATGGCAACATTTAACTTAGTACATGTTATTGTGAAAGACAATAGTAACAAAAAATGGGGTACAGTTTATTATTTAAAATTGAATTCTACAGAAATTTCAGAGATGTATTCAAGAACAATTGTATTAACATTTGAAGAATAAACTACTTAATGGAGTATACTTCCCATCAGAACTCTCTTTCACGATATCCTCATAGCTGCAGAGAAAATATCTAGGCTGAAATGTTAAGTACTGTGTAAGAAACAGGATTTATCTTTTTTTAAAAAAAATATATGCTACAGTGGTCAAGTGCAATAGCAATAGTTCTATTGACTGGATTTCTCCTTACAAAAAATATAGAATGGCATTTAATGAAACAGTGCAAGGGTTATTCTTCCGAACTTTAAGTACTACATGGAAGAAAAGTAAGCTCTGCAGGTCTGCATTAAGATGTGGGTTGTATTTCCACTTACCAATGAAAAAAGTAAACTAGGATGTTTATATTAGAACTGTATAAAATGCTAGACATAATCAGCTCTGGCTGATTCATAAAATCACCAGATAAAGTTCCAGTGGTTCCACGTAGTAAAATGTTGATGATTTCTGCTGAACCATTAAGTGTCCCATAAAGATCTTTGGTATGAGATAAATTGTTCCATATTACGACCTACTACTTTGTAAAACAGATTCAGGTTGCTCTAGAATGTACATCATTGGGAAGTACACAACTGCATGTCCTGTTGCTGGTAACTACTTCCTAAATTATTTGAGATAAGGTGTATACAAAAGCCTTCATGCGAACACATGCACGTGCACACACCCACCCCGTAAGTATTAGCCTATGGACTCAGATTTTGGAAAAAGGACGACAGAAGGGAGCGTAAAGATAGGTTTTTAATCACCTTGTGAATTTCTAGACTAACGTTGATTCTTTCTAGATTAAAAATGTTCTTCTCAAAAAAAAAGGCAAACCAAAACCACAAACAAAACAAACAAAGAGGCTCCATGGGAAAAGAAGATAAAACTTTTAGAAGTGGGTTAGCATTGCATTTTGTTTGTTTGTTTTAAGGATCTGGCCTAAATTTCTACCATTATGAAATATGATCTTTCACTTTAAAATGTTGGAGGTGTGGGCCGGTTTACGGTTCCCACAGCAGAGCAGTTCTTCTTTTTACAAAGTCTGAGTGTGGGCCTGATTCGGAGGTATCTTCAGAGTGACTGCATTCATCAAATACATCAAGCTGCTGTGAACCTGCAGGTAGCCCACTCTTTGCCTACAGGATGGAAGCACAGCAGTCGGTGCAGGAGATAAGCCAGACTAAACTCTTTGGGAGTTTTTAGCTTGCTAAGTCTCTGATAAATATTATAGACTGAGAAAGTGGGTGGAGCAGGTCAAAACTGTACACACAAAATGAAACACTTAATAAAAGAGAGAATGAGATTCAGTGAAGTAGGTTTATGCATTTTAACATATTTGACTCTAGAAAAATAGCACACAAGTATGAGGAGGTAAGTAGTTCGCACAGCTACAAAAATTAGCCATATACTATTCTATGGGTAGGAATAGCTTTAGCACGGTAAGTAGCGTATACAGCATAGAGCTTAAAAACAATAAATACTATTTTAAGCAATCATTAATATATTAAATAAGCCATTTTAGGGAACTGTGGAATTAAATACTTGCTGGGCTTAACTGGAGCATCTTTAGAGCAGTTAGCATTCCTAACACCAGCAAAATACTATTATCCAAAACACTATGGATGAATGTTAAAGAAACATATTTTTTCTTTGCCTTTTAATTCTTTTAACAGAATGATGGGGTTTTAGTTCCTAGTAATACAACACTAACTCAGTATTGTGCTGGCCAAGTTTTAAGAAAGTACCTAACTCCCATTCTACAGTTAAAATGTCTTGCTGACCTTCAAACTCTGCTTTGGGTAAGCAGCTTTATGGAGAAAGCCTATATCTGATGTGTGCATACAGCATAGTGTGGTCCTCACATGCTAAATGCCTGTTTTTTTCTATAAAATAAAATAAAATAAAAAAGGAACCATACCAACAGGAAAGAACTCTTCCAATGCAGAAAATATGCATATTGCAAAAAAAACATACAACTGCAGTGAGTCATTAACTCAATGAAGTTAAAGAAACAACTGCAGCACTGGACTCAAACCAGGCGATGTGGAAGTAACCTCTCCTTCATAAAGAAGCTTGTTTTCACCTTCCTCACCTTCCGTATCTGTAGATTGGTGTTGTACATATAGTTCTGTTTGATCAGATTCAAAACAGACCTTATTAAAAAAAAAAAAAAAAAAAAAAAAAAAAAAAAAAAAAAAAAGAAAAAAAAAAACAAAACAAACAAAAAACCCAACCAACCAGGAAGCGATCAGGACTTCAGGAAGGAGCGTCTCATTTCAGTCTTGGAAGTGTTTCAATGCTTCCCTGTTTAATGATAGTGAGAGCAGGAAAGTAGATGAAGGGTGACAGGATTTCTACCTACAGAATAAACTACACCTCAGAGTTGCCAAAAAGCTATCAGCCCTGCTCATTGGTTCCCATCCCACCAAAGCTTAATGTTGGACTTTTTAATTCCAACAACCAGAAGCAACTCCTAAATGCCATCAAAATGAGATGCCTCCTACCAGACATCACACATCAATGTGGCCTCTTGTCTTTTCGTTCTTTTTAGGGAATGAAATACTTAACATACACGATCAGACACCAGTGCTGAATATTTGAGCTAACACCCAATAGAGGTAAAAGCAGAAGTTCACACCTCCCACTGTTGTTGTTACAAGCTCTGTGCAAACTTCTGTCTGCACCACCTACGTCCAACTTCACATTTTTGAGGTTTTTCTTTGCTACTAAAACAGCTAAGGCCTAACTGTCTTTAAAGAAAGAATATGAAAACTGAGACTGAGAAGAACATCATGGAAGTTTCAAAGGTTTATTTACATGGGAAACTCCTGGCTCTTTTGAATTCTACGATTCTATAGATCAAGCGACTGAGACACAGACAGAAAGGAGTTCTCTGCAGCACTGTCTATGCTTATGTTCTTATGAGTACTAAAAATACTTGCACGTCCACTAATAATAAAAGCAGGAGCACTAGCAGTGTTGTATTTTTATCATGAATCGTCCAAGAAGGCCTGGATGTTGCTGCAGAGTCAGCCAAATTTCAGCAATGCAAAAACCAGCTGCATTTTCCAGCAGCACAGATGTAAGAATAAAGTTCTGTAGAAGCAAAGACAGCTGCAACACGCATGTCATTCCTAATTCCCCTCCCTGTCGCAAGCAGGTACATTAGAGCAATAAAGATTAGTGTTGCTACATGCTGGACATTGGTTTTAGTTGCAGCTCCAGAAAAGAAGAGCTAACAGAACTCAAAGCCAATGAAGTAGCATTTAAATACTTATTTAGTGTTGCAAACTTCCAAAAGTCTTTATCTAAAACTCCTGTAACTTATTGCAAGGACAACCCCACACTTCAGGATGAAAATATACATCTCTTACTAGCTCGGTTAAACACAACTAAAGATTTTTGTCTCTGTATCAAGACTGTTGGCCAGACCACACTGAAATATAATATGAGTAGATGTTGATGGGAATATAAAGGAATCAATCACAAAAAGTTGAAGGAAAAAAAAAAAAAAAGAGGCCAGAAAAATGTTTGAACCTGTTTGATCTATAGCCTAAAGCTCAGGCCCTGCCAGAGAAAATACTACTTCTTTTTTTTTATTTTTTTTTTTTTTAACATATTTGGGAGAGGCATAATGGAGTAACAGCACCATTTTCTGTGAAGTAAATGGCCTGTTTCAGAGACATTTTAGGCCAGTTCAAAGATTCTGTGTGTGTTTGTATCTGATTTTACAAGCCTACTCATCATTCAGGAGTCTTCTCAGATTGGAAAGCTTTCATTTGCACTGGTTCTGCAGGCATGTCTTGCTTAAGCAATACAGTAGTCTGAGAGAAGCCTGAAATAATAGACTGCCCTCTTAAACCCCACATATGAGGAAGACATTGAGCACTGGGCTGCTGGCAGGTTAGCAAATGATCTCCTAGACAACATTAAAAGAGGAGCGGTTCCATTCTCTCCTTAGACACTAGTATGAGCCAGCTCAAAATATAAACTTCTCCCCAGCAAACAGGAATAGGTGTCTGGGCTTGTCATTTCCCTGCCAGTGTCTAGAAAGGGAACAGCATAGTAAATTTACCCATGCATGACATTTGCCCGTGGAATGTTGTCTGCTCATATTGTAATAGCACCAAGGCAAGATGTCTGCTGATAGTCTGCTGCTGCCGCCTGCCACTTCTAACCACCTGCAGCACTTTTCAAATTAGGACTGGGGGTCCTTTATCCTGGATGCCATCTCTTACCTCTGCAGAAATGATCTGCCACCTTCCCATCAAAAGCAGCAGATGGGAACAAGGTGCTGCCCCAACAGAGTGATTCATCTAACATGAATTTCTCTTGAGTTTATCTGCTGTAACGCAGAACAGAACTATGAAAAAGCTTTTCAGGAAATTTATTAACCCTTTAATAGCAGTGAGCAAATAACTGCTCCCTCGAGAAAATGTGGAGATGATTGATGCCACAGACTTGCACAGTTACTGGTTTTCACAAGGCACAACACTGTCTGGGAATATCTCTGGCAGAGCACCAGGAAAGAGACATCATGATTAGAACCCTGCTCCTAAAGCATCTGTGAAGGGTCTACCCTTCCTAAATTCACACGATACAGCTATTCTTTGTCATTTCATAAAGTGATCACCAGGAGCTCCTAGAATAAATAAAGTAGTAGAAGATACTCAAAAGTGAGCTAAATCACTAACCTGACACATGACAAAGGCATCCTGTTTTAACATACAGTCTGTAGAAAGCCGCCTTCTGGAACAAATTGGGAGAGCAACCAAAGAGAACAGCTAAAGAATGTTATGAGAAGAAGATTAACGTTCATTGAGGTTGGGGTACACATATTTCTCACTGAAAATTACAGAGACCTGCCAAGCTGCACAGGCCTGAAATCAAAAGTTGCAGTCCTGGCTCCCAGCCCCGTCCTTGTGTCTAGCCCTCTATTTCACCCAGCTGCAGTGCCACAGGCTTTCCCCTGCTCCGCAGCGCCTTGCGCTACAGACAGCTGGTTTGCCCAGTTCCCCATGTTCTAAATGGAGTTCTTCTAAAAAGTGTATTTCCTGACTTCAGATTACCATTATGGTCCCCCCATATCTCATAGACCGCATTCTTCCACTTTTACCACCCATACACTCTTCCTCCTCTTTTCAACACAGAGAGGTGAAAACAGGAAGACCTAAATTACAGATTTTGAGCTGTTTTTCTCCTGATCTCCATTCCAGCCTCAAAAATAACCAGTTGCTTCACCTGTGTATGATCCAATTTGAGTCTAAACTTCTAGATGCGGCTGCAACAATCCATGGCCTTTCCAAGCTCCTCCCAGGAACGAAGTGATATGATTTGCTACTAGTCTGAATTATTATTAATTTGTTACTAATTAGTTATTTGCTACTAATCTGAATTCCTCAGATCTGAAAGAAGATGCAAATTTTCCAATAATCCCAGTAATGTGAAAAAAAAGTACAGTCAAATAACAAAAACCTTTAATGGCCCACAGAAAATAAGCTGCATCTAACTGCTTGGTCTCACTGTGTACAAGTCATTGGTATTTTTCATTTCCAGATCACCCTGGAGTTCACCCTACCCAAAATCCTGATCCCAGTATCATAATTCCTTCCAAGAATATGTTGTACCTTCAAGCTCTGATGTGAAGACTGATGTCATCACACAACACTAGAATGAAGGAAAGCCAAACAGCATCTGACATCGTGCCACTTCAGTCCGGAATTAAAACAAGATAAATAGTCACACTCACCAAGTAAATCTCTAGAACATTCTGCAAACCTTTCTAAAAAATACGACTTATGAACGAAGTACTCTTAAGCACTCCACAAAACTGTCTTATGAATGGTTAAGAAAATAAGTCTTTTAAAGCTTTGTCTAAAATATGTGAAAAATTTTCAGCCCATATTTTGAAATAACTTTTAATTGAGCCAGTAAAGACAATTTCCAGGAACCTAATAAAAAGTTTTACAAGATTTTTAGCTGTGTTGTAAACTGTCATAAAAAGAATAAAAATACTGCAAAGCCAAAAGCCAAGAACTTGTCAATCCTGTTCTAGATTTACAAATGCTTCTGATTAGGAAACTGAATTGATCACATCCTTAAACAAATGCAGACTTAAAAAGAAAAACCCAAATATGCATGAAATAACCCACAAGTGAAAGACTCCTCTAAACCAACAAATATTTTAAAGAGATGTTAAATATTTAGCACATAAGCTCCCACAAAAATACCCACTTTCAGCATTCTAGTTATCACAAATTCCACTCATTCTACAGGTGCAATGAGCAATAAAACCCAAAAAACAGTGGCATGATTCCTCCCTACAACATAAGACAGACTAGTAAAAATCCAGGCAATACTTGACCTGTGACTGTTACAGGTGAAAGTGCTAGTTAATAAAGTCTGTGTCAGTGGCAGCCAAGTAACGGGTTCCCTCATCTGTTGATTCAATTGAAGTCAGAGTAATAATAATATTATAAAAAAAAATTTGAAAAGTGCCAGGAAAAAAAATAATCCCCCTGAATCTAGCACTACATGTCCTAGAACTATTTTGCTCCACACTGACAGGTGCAACTGCCCCCAGCATTCTTCCCCTTGCCCTCTCCACCTAACACAGCTATGCCACCTTCGCTTTGCACCAATAACTAATACTAATTAAGCAACAGCCTCTCTGTAGCTGTTCCCCACTGCCATGATGGAGAAAAAGTCGCCTGTGCCTGCCTTCTCTTGGACCATGCAAGCACCGCTGACAATATTTTCCTTAAATAATAACAGAATACATTGGAGCTTGGAAACAAAGGGTGGGGAAATCGAGAGCCTCCTACGGGGAGTAGTGGAGGAGAAATAGAGAAGGATTTGGCTTCCCACAACACTTCTCACACCTCTAAAAATACACAAGGCTGCCTCACTCCGTAGCTGCCCAACACTTAATATACACTACAGATGAGACACACAGCACCTGGCTGCCTTAACACCTTTCTCAGCTCATTACCAGATATCTAACGCGACCAAGTGTTTTTATTTCACTTTTGCTGCTGTTAAAATGCAGGCCATCAGGATGATCCTCTCCAAGGCACTGCTAAAAAGCAGTTTGACAAGTGTATTTTTTAAGAAAGTGTCTCTGGAATAAAAAGTGAGAGCCAGTCAGCAGTGAGGCTCCACAGATGTCTTAAACTAAATATTCTTTAATATGAGAATCTTTACAATTGACACTCATCTGTTATGCTGAAAGACCTCAAACACAATCACAGACCACGCTACTGAAATATTAATTTGTCTCTGCAAGGTGACAAGGCTTGTACAACACATAAGATGTTGCTGAATTTGGGAACTGCCCTGAGCACACCAAGATCTAGTAAAATACTTTCCTGACACAGCCTCGGTTAATCCCTGGCAGTGATCCCACAGCCAGCATCATCAAGCAAGGGCAAAAGTTCAGTACCAACAAAGAAGAAAGAGCAAATAATCAATACAATTTTCTCAGACCACCTGTGGTTCCTTTTTTTTTGGTTTCTTCTCCAAGCAGCAATAAGATCAAGATTCATGCAATTTAAAAAATTGTAACAAAAAGGTCCCTAGCATCTCTGAAGCCATTATGAACAGATGTAGCTCCCTCACTCTTTAAAGATGTGGATATCTTACTTTTTCTTGTAAATAAAACAGAAAATACTGTGAATGGTGTCTGCAGAACATATGAAGAATTTGTTCAACTTGAATACCCATACTATCTGCAAATGACCTATTTTCTTTGTAGTTGCCCAGCACACAATAATCACTGTATATGAGACAGCAGCTGCCTTTCCTCACCACCAGAGAAATGGCTATGTCTAACTGAACTGAGATAAACTTACGTCAAAATAACAAATATAATATGTATTTCTAGCTCGTCACCAAGCACATTTAACATTTTGCAACACTCTTTGCTACTCACATGCATATACTATTGCAATGACCCCAGTGAAGCAGCAGCTTTCTACTACTGAATAATGTCTCCCCCAATTTGCAGTCTCCAACTCACATGACCTGGTCACTCTCCTCCTTGAGCACTATTTGTATGCAAAATAGCAAAGGAGAGAACCTGTGTGTCAGGCCTCAAGGCCTTTTCAAATCTGACAGAAACACCTACTGATCTAAAATTCACTGAGGTCTAGCATGAATTGGGGTATGTGTCTCTCATTTTGGAAATCTAGGACACTCAAATTTTACCCAAATCCAAAAAGAGTTGGCTACTTCCATGAGTGCTGACTGGCATGGGAAAAACCACTGGTTTTAGTTACATGAGACAGAAACAGACAACAGGTGGGAAGGACAGGACTCGTCTGTGCAAATTCAAACTTTTGCAGAAATCAAAATCTGGAAGATGGCCTAGACTACCCAAATAGGGGAAGGAACAATAGAAAAAGCAATTCCGCTGCACTGAAAAGATGGACATCCAAAACACATCAGATGATTCACACTAAAGGTGTCTGTTTTCCTCTAGGCAGCACAGAATCTAGATGTCTAAAGCTGAGCCATAGAGGTCATCACCACAGATATTTTAAAGAATTTGGTTAGGGTAATTCTCACCTTGCACACAGGCTATGAGTAAATTCCCAGTCACTGGGAATCTTGCAACAAGTTCTATAGCATCATGGTTTTA
Organism: Thinocorus orbignyianus; assembly: GCA_013400375.1. Taxonomy (NCBI): domain Eukaryota; kingdom Metazoa; phylum Chordata; class Aves; order Ciconiiformes; family Thinocoridae; genus Thinocorus; species Thinocorus orbignyianus. The sequence goes on from VXBW01007210.1 coordinate 2,007,733, forward strand.
GCTCATATAGGTTACCTAGTTTAGGTTTTGCTTTTTGGATTATGCATCTTAATAAAGACCATAAATCAATGCAAGTACCTTTTAGAATCTTCAACAGCACGTCGACTTGCATTTAAATCTTGCATTACTACATCTGCAGAGGAGATATATGATATCACTGAAATAATGAAACACAAATAAAGCTTTGTAGGATTGTTATCCTGTGGATCATAAGGACTGTTAATCATCCGAAAAGTCCATCTACAAACAAAATGGATGAGTTTAGGCTCAGTTCTACAGCATCTTTAACGCAAAGAGTAGTCTCCAGTAAGTTACACTGGGGGGGAGGGTGTTGGAAGGGGATGGAGAGGTACATCACTCACTTCTAGTTAGGAAAAGCAAACCAAACCCAAACCAAAGCCCCAATATCTACAGTATCATGAAACAAGGTCTCTATTTCCATTGTAAGTTAGACCTTTGTTTCCCATACTTGCAATTTCAGATGTTTATAAATGGCTAGAAATATTCTTATAAGAAATCTACTTTGCATTCCATCAAAGATTGAAAGGTACATTCAGGACACACTTGCTATTGTAGTAAATTAAACTCCTCATGTTAAGAACAGTTCATAGTTTATATTAATAAATGAAAATAACTGATCAATAATACTTGTCTTGGATAAGGTATTAATTCCAACATTTTATTCCTTACAATAAAAAAGGACCTGAGACAAAAACTTAAAGTAATAAATGAACTTAATTAATATGCTACGTTTAGCCTTATGTCTCTTGTTTCAGGCCAAAAATCAAAAACGTTCTTGTCTATNAAAAAAAGAAAATATCCAAGTGTGTGATTAGAAGCAAGTATGTGCTTAAGTATTTTGCTGAATAATGGTGATATGCAACAGATGGAGCTCAGTGTCTACAGTTACATTTAGAATTGCTGGCAGTTCACACAGAAAAATGTAATCAACTATGGACTCACACTTTTATTCACAATAGAAAAGAATGACTGAGTATCTTGCTTTAAAAAGCAAAAAAGAAAAAAGTTTTTCCTTTACTGATTACTTTTTTATCTAGACACAGTTCTAACTGTTGAATGTACAGTGTAATGTTTCTGCTTAGGCAGCTGTCAAACAGGTAGCAACTTGAGATGGCAGAAATAAAACCTGTAAAGATACGTTGAAAAGTCAAATATAGCTTATTGGTTGTTCACTGCATTGTCATAAAAGCATTAATGTTTGTGAGTTGGTGGTTTCAAAACCAACCAACTGAAACCAAAACAACAACAAGGCACCACAAGAAGCAACTGCCAGAACATGAGACAGAGGCTTTCATACTCTTAGGGAGTGATTATGTCTTTCGCTGTGGGTTTATATATTCCTGTTTCCATTCATTCATGTGCCATCTCCAGAAGAATGCAAAAATCACTGTAATAAAAGTTCTCTTCACTATTGTCTCTGTATTCCAGTACACTTGCCACACCTGGGAATCCTTCCCTCTAATACTTACCCAGTTCTTCTCTTCTCTAAACCAACAAAACAGTTCACATTTTCTGGATTACAAAAGCCTGAATGCTTGCATATTTTTACAGTTACTAAGATCTCTTTGGAATCTAAGCAACATTTCCCCAGAGGATCTTATTTGTAGACTTACACAAAAGCTTCACAGTTAAATGACTGAGAGCTTTAACATGTGTACTTTACCCAGAATATGACAGTTCTATAAAGCTTAATGTGTTCTGCTGTCAGTGCTGAATTAGAAACTGAAGGAAAGCTCTACTCTGTGCTCTTGGTTTCTTTCATCACTCTTCAGAATAATTTCTTTACTGTATTAGAAAACATATATCATTGAAGCCTACTGTAAATAGGCAGCACACACACTACATATCCATATAGAACACAAACCACAGCACAGATTGTCTCACAATACAATTTCTAGGAGTAATATATGAATGAACTCAGCATTTTTTATTACTGTAAAGTCATGAATTCTCTACACATTGCTACGATTTCTCTCATTGAGTGTGAACTACCTTAATACCACTGCTACCTGCATGTAAGATGTCTAGACTATGTGAGCATGTAATATAAACATCACGTACATGGCCACAATTTCTTCACCACTGCAGTTCAAATTAACTTTACACTTGCTTATCTAATGCTATGTTATAAGTAGATGGAAAGCATGTCATTTCAGGATATCTTCTTCTGTGCTTAAGTGCTCAATACTACATGCTACCTTGATTCTTGGAAGGTATCATTCTCACTGCTTTGAAAAGCTTAGTGCTCTTTATGTTAAGTTCTAGATTTGTTAGGTGTAAAATGAAGTACATCTAATAGCAGCCTTTAACCTCTATGATCCTCATATCAGTGTCCTGGTTCAAGGTAAAACAAACCAATTTTCTGTTTTAAAATTTCACGTTTTTAGCTGTGCCTCTTCTAACTAAGCTCTGAAATTAACAGTACATTGTTCAGAAAACTGTTCACTCTCACAGTGATAACACCTGATTATACCAAGGAATGGTATGCAGAGAGGTCCCTGCTCATACTTACTGCTATAACATCCAAGGTCAGGTAATTTTGTTATTTGCCCCACTGGAGGGTTGGAAGCAGAAAAGTGTAGAGGGGTCACACCTGTTGGGAGGAGCAGGCAGGACAGGTGACCCAAAACTGACCAACTGGGGTATTCCATCCCATCTGCATTGTGCTCAGTACAAAAGCGAGGGATCAAAGGGTCAACTCTCTTTCTTTGATGGTCAACATCCAAGGAAGACCCTGTCTGACCATCTGCCTTTGATCCTGATCCAAGCGTTTCTGACTCCAGATCTGGAATCCACCTCCTGTCAATCACCAAGTCCAGTCTGGGACTTTTCCCCGATGCCTGCTAGTGACATGATCATCATCCTGGGAGCTTGATACAGTTTTGTATATACTACTACTCTTTTTTTTCTTTTTTTTTTTTATTATTTTCTTTTTATTATTTATTACTTTATTATTATTTATATTTTAATTAAAGTAGTTTAGTTTTTTTTCTAAACTCTTAAATCTCCTTATCTCTTCCCCTCCTTTCTTTTTAAGGGGAGGAAGTCCCATCTGTCAACCTTGTTTTGGCTGAAACCACAACAATTAGTCACACAAAAGTGAAAGGAATGGTTTGTCTGAAACCAGAAAGCATCCCGGTTACAGACATAGCAATATACTAGAAGCCATGCAATGTACAGTAAGAATGAAGATCACACAAAGTTTTGCTTAATAGGGAAGTGGCTGCCTAGTTCGGAAGATTGCAACAGTGTGGGATTAAGCACTGTCATCCTGTTAACCAACAGATTACAGTACAAGAAATCTGATCCCGCTGTCTCAATTACACTATTTTATACTGTATTATTCAATGAAAGTCCAGAGCAATCACGAAAGCCATCAGTTTGTATTTTCCAAAAAGCTGGATAAAACAGTAATTTATAAGGGCCTTCTGAAGTCAATGTAGTTTGTAGCAAGGAATACAGGCCCATCGTCATTTCTTGAGTCAGTTTTTCCCCCCCGCTTCGAGGCTTCTCCATTCTTCACCTGGGCTTCCTGACATTTGGTACAAGAAGCAGAAGTATCTGCCTACCCCATAAGTATGAGGTCTGATACACAGCTTGTAAAGAAATGCTGTTTTCACCACAGTAAACAGAGACAAGAGCTCTTCCAGAAGAGGTTATCTTCCTTCCCCTGAGAGCAGAAGCCTAGCAAAGCTGGCCAAGAAAATTAGATACTGAGGTTGTATAAACAGCTCCTTAGATTCAATTTCTGTTAGCTCATGCTCACAAAAATCCAGCTCTGAGGTGCGTAAGCAGATACCAATTTGCCTTTTGTACAATTGTTTAAAGTCTGCACAGCCTACACTCTGCTTTTCAGTATGCAAAAATCAAAGTTTATATTCACCTTTGAGTATAAGCTACTTCATCACACCACAAAACAGTGATAGGTACTCTTTCCTTTTCCCTCTCCTTGTTCTACATTGCTGTGACAAAACACTAAATCTCAGAAAACCCCAAAATACTGATGCTCCCAACTTAAAGAGAAAAATAATTTCACTGAAACCGGACTTCAAGATGTAGCGGAGTGTGTGATGTGGGAACAGAAACATATTCAAGTAGTCTGTTCTCCCAATCAAAACAAATAGCTGTTATTGTGATTTTGCATACGCACACTGACTTCCCGACCTAAATCCTGATCACATCTTTGTGAAAGTCGCTTCGTAATATGAAATAGCAAGTATTTGCCTCAGCTTCTTTAAATACAGTAGCTAACAAACAGCAGTTCATCCTGATGTGTCAATAAGATAAAAGTAGCAACTGAAAGCATTTGTGTTTGTCACTCCTACAGCCTACAGCTCCGATTTAAAAAAAACCACAAAGAAGTCACTTGTACTGAATTTGCAGAATGTACAAATACGCTATAGACTCACTACTGCTTGCACAATAGCCTAACTTAATCTGCAGACAGCCAGAGTTTTAATAGGTTAATATTTTATTATTATTATTTTAAATAGCTTACATAATAAAAGTATTTGACCATTTATAGCAGTGGAATGAGGTATTTCACCGCTCTATCTATCACTGATCTACACAGACCGGAAAACAAAGTTTTCAGTTGTTTCCGGATTCAGATCTAACACTTGGGCCCAGGCAAGAGAAAGTTTTACTCACTTTACAACGCTCAGTTAAAAGCTCTTCCCAGCACCTTTTTTTTCTTTTCCTCAAAACTGTCACAATCGGCTTTTGGTTTGCATCAAGTGAATCACTTCTCCCTTTGTTCCATTGTGGCGGGATATCTGCAGTTCTAGTACTTTTTCAGATCCTTTTTTAAAAGGAGTGTATGAAACACAGCTCTTCATCAGTCTCCTTACTGAAGATCACATTTCAGTTGCATAATAAACAGTGACTCTGCATGACATAATGGGGCCTTCATGCACCGTAGAACTAAACCAAAACTGGAAAAAAAGTAAGATAGATCATTATTTGCCCTTTTCTGGACATAGAGGGAAGTTTGTCTCAGAAAATAAGAGAACTGTACAAATAACCCAAAAATCAACAGAAAAAAAGTTTTCAAAAAACTTAAAAGTCAAAATAGTATCTTTTTCACCTTTAAATTGATTTCCAGTTAACATACTGAATTTTCACAATAGCTCCTGTCCTGTGCAGAAAGTCAGATTGCGTGAGGGGATCACAGCAGTCTGGTTTGGATAGGGTATCAATGAAATATTAACAATATCCAAATTTGGTTTTATGAAACATTTAAGGGCTTCTGAAGCAGACAAAAACAACTGCTTTCAGCCTGGAAGGTTTTATTAAAAGGTCTCCAGCTTCAAAATCAATGGCTATTTTAACTCCTCTATTTATACCTGTAACCATAGAAAATTTATATACATAGTGCTTAAGTTTCTAAACATCTACGAATTTGCTGTTTATACCACCTGCAGATTTTTAGGTCCTCAGAAACTCCTTAATAGCAACTACAGTAATGTATTCCGCAAGTCTTTATGAACTGACAGATAATTTTGATAAACACAGAAACAGTACATAGCACACTAACCATTTTAAGATCACTTCGCTGCTTAAAACTCTATGTACTCTTAGGTCTAATATCCCTTCGCTCCATAATTCACTTGTTTCCTAAAAAGAATTAGTAAAAATTAAGGAGTTTTATTCCTACTGGTTTTATGTGAAAAAAATGCACGTAGCTCAACGTTAATCTTTCCTTCATTTATAATAGCTGTCTCGCTACCCTTGCTTCAGCCATTTAGCAATGCTGTTATGAAACAGCTGCTATTCATGAAAAAAAAAAAAAAAAAAAGTCCAAACTGGCAGCATTCACAGAGCACTGGGGATACAGAGCATTTTAAGGAGAAGTTTCTACAACTCACAGTCAATACCCTCCGATTCATTTCACTTAGTTTTTTCAAGACCCTACCTTAAAGCCTCCAGTCAGAATTATACTTCTAAAGCCTCAGTATCAGAAAGTCTGGCTTTTCTCTGGATTTTCCCATGGAGAACTTCCTGTTCCTCTAGACCAATCCACCCTTCTTAAAACATTTTTTTCCAGCCTTTTATTGCTGCTGAATCTGATTCAAAAGGGGCCCATCTGCTCCAGCTACATCATCAGGAGAGTTCTGCACTTTCACACAGCTGCTGAGGTTTCTGTCCCCACGCAGAAGCTGGAATTGCTCCACCCACCCTCTCTGCACAGAAATGATGTAAAACAATGCATCCAAAAAACTTCTTCGTGATCATTTCTATACTATTTCTATAATGTAAACTCTCCTTTTCTCACATTTTGCAGGATGCTAATTTGTTCCCTTAATAAACTGCACCATCAAACCTAGGAGTGCAGTGTTCCAACGGAAAGGAAAAAAAAAATCCTATCAAGTCTACTAATCTTACTATAAATTCCATGAAGCAGTTCAAAAATCCTGGAGGGGGTGACTGTTTCTATTAAATTCCATCAACTGCTGGAGTGATTTCTTCTGGACTTCTAAGATTTCCTTAGAATTTAAGTGACCTAAACTCCATTAAATTCTGTAAAGACTGAGAAGGAACTACCTGCAAGTATGCTTCAGCAGATCACATACAACATGAACCAAATTGAAAATTCATTTAACAGTGTGTGTGCCATTGTTAACCTGCAACATGCTCTGAAAATGGATCATTTCAGACAAATAAAATACACCGGATTCACCTGAATACTAGTAGACTATATATTCCAAAATACCTACATCCACTGACTCCTGCTGCTCATTCAAGGTTATTTTCAGGGCAAAGAAACCCACAAAACTGTATTTGCACCTCTGCTTTGCCAGAGTCTTGTACAGGCAAAGCTTAAAAATAAACCTAGTTTTGAGCCATAGAAAACCTTGCAGGAAGCTTTCAGTAAAATAAGATCCATTTGAATTAAGGCAAAGAATGCACATGCTTCTGGCTTGTTTGAGTTAAGATGCAATGGACCTATAAAATTAAATGGCACATTTTTCTACCTGCATATGAACACTTGCCACAGGAATCGGTTGGACATGCTACCAGTTACTAAATACAATTTTTAGCCAAAAGCTGACAAGGTGTTTACTGTGGAAGTTACTGTACTATGGAATGTGTTTTTTCTATCCATTCAGAGTTGATTTTGGGGGCAAGCTGTGTCTCATCTCTTCATGCAGCGTTAAGGAGAAGGCTTTTCTGTGCAGACACTACTTCCTTACAGTATCTGTAAAGGGAAAAAGTCAATCATTTACTTCTATTGATAACAAATATGAAACTTTCACACAGTCACAGAAATTAATTACAACTGAAAAGTAGTCATCAGTTTCCTTACCAAATGTGATGCATGCATCTTAGCTCCTTTGACTGTGGCAAACTTTGAAAAAATAATCATTTAGTAATCAAGGAACAAAAGGAGTTGTATTATTAACATATTTTGACAGAACAAAAATAAAGTCTAAGTGAGTACGTCAAATTCATATTTTACCTATAATAATTCATACAAACTTATATACAAATGAATGAAAAACTTGAAATCAAGTTTGGGCAATCTGTCCAGTTGAGAATAGGCTCATTAAATGATGATATACTGAGCACAGTGATGGCATTGATGTGAGTACATGTTCACACAAGTGTAATCTCACAAAACGTATAATCTCACAAATTAAATAAATCTTCATCAAGTTCAGGGTGTAAAAATAATTTATTAGCTTTTGCTTATAAAAAAATCAGCTACTATTCTTGATTTTTTTAAACAGCGGCAAACAGTCAAAAAGGTGACAATCAAAAAGTCTTCAATAGAAAATAAGGCAAGCAGAGTGTAAATTTGTTTCTTAAAAATCAATGCTATAGCACTACAGAAGCAAAGGTAGCAGAAAAAAATAAACAGGAACTTAGTAAAACATGACAAGCACCAAGTTAATTCTTTGCTATCACATCACTTTAGCCAAGGAAGCATTGTTCAAGCAGTATGCAAGTAAACTTTTATTTCAAAACTATCAAGAGTTAATTAAGATTTAAAGGCATCCCTTGGGGAGAGGGCTGGGGTGTGAAGTATGCCATGGTGATGGTAAATTTTATATTCTATTGTTTTAAGTTCATAAAACATCATAGAATACTGAACCCAAAAGCTTACAAGACAAGCAGACTTGACTCTACTGTTTTTGATCAGTGATCCGCTGTAAGCAGAGCTTCATGTAGGAATTTTTATTGCGTATTTCTATCACTGCATCTCTGACAAGCTCAATGAACATTTGAGGCCAGAGCTTCTGCAACGACTCATTTTTCATATTGATGTCAGCCGCTTCCTTCACTAAGTTCTCGACGTATGTCTGGCAAAATGTTTTTCTTTCCTTGATTTCCTGCATGGGAGAACCATTACATGTTGTATAAGACAAAGGAAGAAAAGGTTAAGCAGGAGCAACCCCAAAAAACAACCCCAAAAATTTAACGAATTAAAGAATGTAGGGATTAGTAGGCAGAGGCCACCGCACACTTTTTCCTGTCGGTTTTAAGCTGCATGGCCCAGGTTCTGTGTCAAGCTTATTTGAGTGCGGTCACAGAATTTTACTGTATTCTTAGCATTCACACTGCATTCGCTAATTGATGTATCTGAAATCCACTTTTAAGTAGTCATATAAATACCTTTTAACAGCATTACAATTTCTTTTTTTTTCCTTCTGGCACAGCAGTTAAAATTTACAGACATCATTAAGCATCAGACTTACTTTCTTCCCTTCTCAGTTTTTCATTACTACAGTACAACAGTTGGAAAGTTTACTTTTATCTACCAGCCCTAACAAGAACTACACATATTGTCACAGAAAAATATGCCAGTAGGCATCCTTTCCACAGGTTCCCTGATGGACTCTGGCAAGTGCAAGGCTCCTAACACACACTACATTAGATACTGAAGTAACCTGCACCTTTAAAAAATAATAACAAAACCGACCCCCCCTGCACTTTGTGCAACTACTAGCTCTGCATTTTGGTCACTCAAGCTGTATTACTCCCTCTTTCAGCAGATCTTCTATAAAATGCTGTAATAAGCTTTGAACAGTAAGTTACGCTGGTGCTAAATATCGAACTGGATTGATTTATAGTACTGTTAAAAATGTTAGGTCATGCTTCAGGCCATGAAAACAGAAGTTTTCTTAAATGAGTGATAAAGCAGAGAAAATATTTTCCAGCTGTTTCATCTAAAAAATCAAATTATTAATCAATGACTCAGACTGTCATCTTTAGCAATAAACTTATTAAATCATATTTATTATGGTAGTTTGCTGCTGATGGGGAACTGGAATCAGCCTTTTTGCCTATCTTACTCTTCTCGTGTGACATCCTGCAGTAGCTGGTGTCACATACAAAACACTGTAAAAAAGGTTAAGGTATGAACTGCTGCAAGGGGAAGAAAAAACAGTGCATGTATTTAATGGACTGTACAAATAGCAAGGTTATTTTATTACAGTGCTTGGTCCTCGGTAAATGACATGAGGTCTTACTCTGTGCCATTCATCGTTAGAAACTATTATCACAGTTTTTGAAACTAAAATGTTTTCTTAATTTAATCTCTCCACACATGTTGTCACTGTCTCTTTTTTCATGCTATGGATTTGAGATAACAAAACTACAATGGAGTAACTGAATTCAGTGTTTATTGAACTAGATCTAATTTCTCGCACTAGAGGATTTATATATTTCCACATAATCAAAAAGCAAATAATGGGAAAAATGTGGGAAGCAGGGTGCATGCAGCTACAATTCAGAAAGGAGACTGTGGCTGAAAGAAGCATGTTCTCCCTGGGAACAATTTCCCTTTGCCCAAGCAAAAGAATTAGCAGATCAGAAACGCAAACTAAAACAAGCGTGACTGATGCCCTTGTCTGAAACAAGCCAGCTTGCAATTTTATTAATAATTAAACCTAATACACTTCCTATATATTTATTTTCTTGTAGTTCCTTTAAAAGCTAAAAAACTAGACTTTGTTACTACAGCCTGCACAATCTCAAATCCTGTGTGAAGGCATTCTTCACTATTTCACTTTGGGACATACTTTCTGACTTTCTAATTCCATTAGAAAATCGTAACATGTGCGATCCACATTCTTTTTTGTGACAAAAATGGCGCTTACATCTTTTCTTCTGTTTTGCTAATACGAGTACATTTCTTTAAGAACAGAAGGCTTGTATGTGAGAATGCATTTCCAAGACTGTGGCATGGTTCAGGAATCACTTCACTAAATATAGAGATGGACCATTTTCCAGTATTCTGGCAAAGATCAATTACATAAAGTGTGTCATCATGCATGGTAAGCAGTGGTAGTTTAAAAACACCATTCTCAATAGCACAACTGAAACTTGATACATAGACAAATTCTGTGAGTAGTAGTATAAGGTTATATAATAGAGGATAAAAGTATACGGTATTGACTTACTTACCTCAAGCTTTTCCATATGAAAATCCTTTGTTGTGTAATTCAACATCGCTCGAGTTGTGCTTTCCCCTCCATTTCTTCTGTTATCACTGCCTTCCTCACTCCCAGTCCCAGATTTCTTTCCCTTTCCCTCCAGCAGATAATGCAATTGCTTCCTTCTGTGAAAAGATAATAAAGAGATTTACAGTTTTAATTACTGGAAAATTTTTAAAGTGCAGACGTTTCTAGTGATTGTGAGGGTTGTTTTTTTCTTTTCTCCCTTTGAAAAAGTACTTTATGAGCTATCAAGTTTATTGCATCCTCAAGTTACCCAGAATACATATAACTGTAGGTATCCCTTCACTAATTTGCTTCTACACATTTAACTTTTTGACATATATCACATAGCATCTCCTTAACAGAAGTCTTGCAGCTTGAACTTCTATGAAGTACCTATCTACAGAAGACTAAAAATAGGGGGTTTAAAGCACCTTTTTACTCAGAGCACCAGCTTTTAAATCTGTTAACTGTTATAGTCACCCACTATAAAATATCCACTAAAACCAATCAGTCTTCATTGTGACAGTCCATAAATCTTCACCAGTCCCAGTACAATTGGAGAATTAAACAAGTGGTACATTTGTGTGCATGTGCCTTTTAATCTTACTCAGCAGACTTTACACAACTTCTGTGAAAACCTCTGGCTATGTGAATCAGGAGATCCACAATAACGGGAGAACTTATCTTCTGTAAGATGTTATTTGAGACATTTTTATCTTTTTACCTAGTGTGCAAAGGAATTAAACAATACAGTCTGGACAAACTCCAGTTCCATTCATTGCATGTTACCTAGATTCTCCAAGCAATGAAAGCATGCGATACTGTGGCAGCTCAGAAGATGCTACGAAGGCGAAAATGCCAAAGAGCCTTTCTGCCATTACAATGTCATTTTCAGTAACCTGTGAAGGAAGGGGGGTAAAAAAGAAAAAAGAGTTAAGTTTCAGAATTGGCACATTTGTATTTCATTACATCTGTACATTGAGAATTAACTGAGTTTGTTACACAGAATACTGCATACGGATCTGTTCCAGGCATATTTTCAAAATATAGATTTGCTTTTACTGGCACTTCAAATGTACTTTGAAAGAAACCAAATGAGGTACTTGTGCTTGTATTATTTCCTGTAATTATGGGAACCTTAATGTATACGCATGGTACCCTGTGCTTCATGACAGCCTTCATGAAATGAGGAATTTTATAACGATTTCTTACACTGAGTATCTGAAGGGCAGACATATTAATTCTGCTCCATACTGCATTCACTTACAGAAAGTCTACTGGAAAATTTCTGATCAAGTTATGCTGGAGAAATGAAAAGATTCTGGGCACTCACATGTGAAAAGATAAGTTACAGTCTCTTATTTTGGCAGCATCATAGAAGAGGTTTTATGGAAACAGAGGCTTTACAGGGAAAAGCAGGGGGCAAGGAAAAATAAAAGAAAAAAAAAAAAAGAAGAAAGTATTTCCTCTGCATTTTTCAACCCCCCAAAACAAGTGTTCTTCCATTATACTTACTTAAATATCATCCATACTGTTGTGTCAACATTAAGTTACAGATGTCATGTCTCTTTACACTAACTTTTAATGGCTGAAAATTTTTCAGGATTAATTTGACACACTTCAGTTTTGTATTAAGAAATTGTAAGGGGTTTATTTTTTGCTAGTTGTTATTTTTTTTTATTTCTCTTGGCTCATCACCTCTGTAGCCCACGGCCTGTGTTTCTCCTTCCCTGATAGCCAGAGTATGAACTGACTCCAACTGCCAAAAGCTTGCTGGCACAGTTTCGAGACTCCTGGCTTTCCAGTGAGTGCGGAAGAAATCTTTATGATCATCTAAATCTGACCTGGATAACACAGGGCAATGAAACTCACTCAGTAACTTCTTAACTTTTGCATCAAATTTAATTTCCGTTCATCTAACACAGTTTTGGAAAGCAACCCATTATTAAACAAACTTTAATACTAACAATATTTACTAAGTACTTCCAGACAATTTCTGCATTCTGTATTACTCAGATTGGATCAAAATTCCATTTTATTCAAAGTAATTTCATTATATTCTAATTTAATGCATACAGACTATACAACCTACCCTCGGCTAACGTATACTGCAACAGCACAATGCAGGGACAAATTAATCAGAGAAAACATAGGTCAGGAAATTAGAAACGTAAAGTCAATTCCATTTTCACAGTGTTTAGATTTGCTCATTTTCATTTAAAATTAATAAGTCTTAGTAGCCTAAGAGGAGATGACCTCGCTAAACAGTCTGTTTACAGAAGCAAGGTCTAAAACAAAGAGTGCAGAAGGCAGCTAGGGAAACAAAGCACACTGCAGGCAGAAATGTCTGCTGGAGAAGTAAGTGATTTTAATTTATTTATTTATGTTAAGAGAAGCATAAGGACCAGGTCAATAGAGACAGCAATGCTGAATACACTCTCTAGTTCACAGAAACTCATGTTCTCTCTCTTACTCCAGTACATTGTTTGCTCCATTAATCACAAAAAGATTATAACGGTAATATCACATAAACGTAAGCCTATTATGCCTGCTTCTTGCCAAGTATAGAAAACAGGCACCAATTCAGTAAATGCCATGCATCTGTTATATTGTATGTCATACTACTTGGCGTAAAGCATTTCATAGTTTAGAAACTTCAAACCTTGACAGCTCTCCGTTAATCTGAGATTACTATCACCGGGGAAAACTTCAAATGGTCTACCTCAATGAGGAGGATTTGCTTTTCTGCAGTTAGTAAATGTAACAGTTTGACAAGGGCACAAAATCATTATTATTGAAGACTAACACTAAGCTTCAAGCCCGGGACATAATTGGAAGGGAAGGCGGGGGGGGAACTGGGGCAAAAATAAACATTTATAAATTACAAAATTTTAAGTTTAAAATTGCTAGAGTTATGCAATTAATTTAGTTAATTCAGTTAGCATGTGTTGCTTTTATGCCCCAACTATATGTACCTCAAAGCTGGCAACACAATAGTCTTCACAAACATTCCACACCTAAAATAATCAGAATAGCAGAATATGCACATCTCCCTGTCTACCATCTGAAATTATTCTTAGGGTTGATGGAAGGTCTGAGAGCACACTTCAGAGGTTTGCGTTCTTTACACTGAAACAGGATTTTTTATTATTGATTTTAACAGAAAAGATAGTATCTTCCTGCAAAGCTGGACACTGTGACTTCTGCTGTAGGCTAACGAAAAACAGCAAGCAGAGTTCATCTCTTTCTTCTGCTTGGCCATGACACTTTTCAAATCATTAATGGCACTAGGAAATAGATATATATACACACACCATGGTCTGGCTGAAAAAGTTTGTTGAGGGTAAAAATTATCTTCAGTCATGCGTATTTCAGATTTATGTCCTACATGAAAAGCATGCCATGCTGCACTTAGTAAATTCATCCCCAAGCACTATTAAATGTAAAGGTTTCCTTCAAAGACTGAATTTGAAGACTTAATTGCTGACCTTGAGATCATAATTAAAAGTGTACTTAAACAGTTATGTTATTTTCCTTTCTTAATTTCTTTCCCCATGAAGAGCAAGCAGGTAAGATTTATCTCCTATTTTCTTTTGATCTGAATCACTACTGTTTTGGAAATATGATACATCAAAAAAGAAATTAACTTTAAAACCACATGCAACATTTTTGGTTGTTTGTTTTTTTTTTTTTTAAATCAATTTTGGTGGGAATTTTTTGAAAAATGCTAAATTCATGGTTATTTTACAGTTCTCATGAGATTACTGACAATCACCTTTTCCCCCCTACAGATACTGTGCTGTTGGGGGGAGTCACATTTGCTTTCATCCTGTCTGGTACTTTCCCTAATAGTAAATTTAGGTAAGCTCTTTTACCCACTCCTGCTCTTCTGTGCAATATATGTTTTAAAGAACTAAAACCAAGTAAACCACAAGATTAATGCCATGGTTGTATCAGATATCAAGTGAAATATCTAATCCAAGACTTATAATGATGATGAGCAGATCTAAACAACTACAGCTCTGCATTATTTTTGCTCTAATTAACTTCCATAACACCATTTAAACTTATTTAGCATTTAAAATGGAATGCACATTCAAACATTGTGTTGTCGTAACTATTCTCACTCCCTTTATGATCAAAGCCCAAGTAGAAAATAACTGTTTTATATGCTTGAATAAATTTACTTTCAATTGATGTAGGGGAATACAAAGAATAGCAAGTGTACTAACTTTCTACTTAAACATAAATCACACACCCAAAAAAAGACATATACTAATGATCTTGTACATAGCAAGCAGAAACTAAATACATGAATTCATAAAATCTATTTGACAAACTTTTTTCTGTGATAGGCTGAGAGAACAAAACATTATTTTAGTTACATTTTGTAACACTGGAAAACATAAATAATCATATGTTATAAACTATTAACTAATCTGATAAACTCACGTTTCTTGCACAAGTATTCAGTGTCAGCACTGTGATTGTTTTGAATAACAAAGAAGCACTTAAAAATCAAGTAAAATCACTCAGGTGCAGATTTGGACTGTCATTTGCAACAGTGAACATCTGAGAAAATACAACATCTTTATGGCAACCAGGGACGTTACCAACTTTATCTAACACAGTGCAGTTGGACTTAAATGTACAGACCAAAAACCTTACATGGTGAAGTCTACTTAAAGGTTTTTCCCCCCTAATTCTGAAAGGGGTTCTGCTCATTTTATTAGCACTTAATCTGCTTTTTTAAAAACAGTAATTTATCTTTTAAGATGAACAGTAAGGAGGAAGCAACATTGTCCTACCTTTACTCCATTTATCTTCTGTAGATTAAAATGGTTCAGCCTAAACAGAACATAGTATTTCCACAAAGTAAAGCTGACAACCGTATTTCCCTGAGGATCAACCGTCAACTGTTCAATGTGATGCACCTGGGCTAACGCGTTGAACTGCTGCAGCATCACAAGATTCGTCTCCTTAAATTTCAGGTGCTTAAAAAAAAAAATAAAAAGAAAGAAAAGTCAAACCATAATATATTAAATAAGGAAACAATATAAAGAGTGAACACAATGATTCCTATTATGTGCCACTCAAATGATTCTCAGACTCAAATAAACAGTCTTTAGGTCTGACGAAGCAACTGAGCTTACTTCATTTGAGGTCTCTGGCAAAACACATCAATGTATCAACCAACTGATATATTTTATATTTAGGTATGTCAACAATACCAGCCCTTAAGCAATTTATAAGCACTAATATTTTCAGTGTTACAAAAAGCAGTGATACTACTTAAGCAACATTTAATTCTGCAAGTAAAGCAACTGCGCCATATGCACGCCTAAAATTAGTAAAATAGACATTTTTAAATATTCTGTGTTCTTAGCTATAGCAGGCTGGGGTAAGGTCATACCCTGCTGTGTCTTAGCACCATGCCATACACTAGTGCTCCTGTGAGCGTGTTGTATTTGGCTATACAGGAGCACTACCGGGAGAAGGGAAAAGAGGAAAAATTGATGGTGAAGATAAACTTAGTCGAGATGCTCTGCCCCCTGTTTTTCACCCTACAATGAATCAATTATTTCATTGAGACACACAAATTTGTGGGGAAGACAGATCTATTTATCTAAATGAAACCATTAAGTTCTATTATACTCAAAACCTTAAGTTGGGAGCTCAAGCTGCTTATCATCTGAGAAACAAGTTGCTTTATATATGTTATCACTATTTTACTGTTTGCTTTAAAATGAGTGTTTTAAGTGCCCAAGAAAAAAAGCAGTACTAAAGGGACATCTCATGTTCATGCTGTTTTGCTTCATCAAGAACTGAAGATTCCAAGAGCTGTACTGATTTAGCTAGCTATTCCTTTTGAATTTTGCCTTTCTCTTTTTATTGTATCAGCTCTGACATCTTCAGACTCACAATACAAATGAAGGTCTCCTGATACCATGGATCCATAACAATATTGCAGAATAGCAAAACTGCATTTACATATCAACTTTGCAGCTTAAAAATAATCAACTAGGTCAAAGGAATTTAGAGAAACAATAACCAGCCTGAAAATACTATCCTGTGAGAGAACCTAAACTCAAGTCTTGATTTTTGAGAAGTATCAAGTTAAAGTCAGTTACAGCACAGCACCAAACACATACGTCAATCAAAAATGTACCTATATGAAGGCACTCAAGGGTGACAACACCAAATCCATGTTTTACTAGAGAATACATATTCCATAACTGTTCACAGCTGAAATTTGAGGCATTCTTACCACAAAATTAGGAAATTTTATCTTCAGTTTTGCTAACACTTGAACAATTTCATCAAATTCTATAAACATAAAGGAGACTGTGACAATCATTCCAGCTGTTTGAACGCTCCAGTTTCGATCCAGGCACTCCAGTGCTCCAGCACCATACAAACAAAGAGTGTCTCCTTCCACTTCCACTAAATGGGACTCAAGAACAGACAATCCTTGGACTGCACTGCTCAGTATCGTATCAAGAGATCTGTGGGGAAAAAAAATACAGTGATATAAATGAGATTATTTTGAGACAGTAGCACCATTCTAGTGAATGACAGTCCTTTCATTCACCAAAAACAAACTGTAAAACATGATTGCATTTCTCAGCATTCACTCATTTGCAGTACTCAATCTGGTTCAAAATCATTGAGAGATAGAAAATCCTCTTTCCATCAAGTAACACTGTAGATGTTCCTCTCTATGGCAGAAAGGTTCCGGGTGCATTTGTGCTGGATGGGAGGCTTAGAAATTTTAACTCAGAATGCTAACAACATATTTTATGTTGCTTTGGATATCTAAAAATGTATTTATTCAAGAAAAGTCACCTTTGCATTTTGTTTGCTACATGAAATATAAGTCATGACATGAGCAAATCCTTTAAGAACAGATAGTTGTTAAAACAAACCCAGGATGATGCTAATCACACTACTGAAGAGTTATTTTTATTCTTCTGATAAGAGTTTCACTCCTTCCTCAAACCCATATATCACATTTTTTGATCGGGACATCAGGACTCGTTATTCTGGTCACAGACAATAATATTCTTATGGCTTATGATCCTTGTTTAATCTTTAATTAACAAGAATGAATAAGCATTTCTTTAACATAATGTGAGCTCTCCAATTGACAAAAACAGCTTTAAAATTAAGCAGTAAATCCAGATATTCTCAATTCTCATCATTTTGTGTCTTACTTCCAACACAATACACTCATCTGACTGGATTTGAAGTGCACAGAGAATTCAAGTTGGGCACAAATCACAGGTTTAGGAAGTTGAATTATGACTGTTATTATTTTATTCTTTAGTACCTTTCTAGTATTTTTAATGTGTTTTGCTTGTATTTTACACTACTAGTGATGACTTGACTGATGTTTTCTTGATAAAATCAACCAGAACTCTAAGATTTCACTCCTGACTGGAAATGTTGAGAGCCCACCACTTCATAAGAGAAGCTGAAATTACTTATCTATACTGATTTCCACCTGCCATGTTATTGTTTAGTCACTCATCTTGAAAATATCTTCTCAAATTCTTCACTATTATAAAACATAGTAGTAGAACAACATCAACTTTAATGTAGAAAGGGGTTAAAGAGCAGTAAGTCTTCAAGGCAAAAAGTTGCAGTGTTAACCATAGCTTCTTAATTCCAACATACATTGCCACATCTTCATTAATCTGTTTAATCAAATCAGTGACAAAGATCACTATAACACTCTCACTTCTCTAACCAGTCATGAAAACAGAAAAATTCCAAACCTATGTCTCCAGCTCAGAAAACTAAATGCATGTAATTTGCATAAGGGATTATAATATATTCCGAAAAAGCACATTATTAACAAAATAAACTATGGGGGTTAAAATTTGATACTTCAGTAAATAACCATTTTGATTTCTACAACACATCCTAGAAATCTTGAACTACAAGAACATGGAAACAGATTTTGTGCATTGTATTATTTTTTTTATTGTAGCTTTGACAAAAGAATCCTAACATTCGTGGTCAGAAACAAAACTACAAGGAATAAATCCATTTTAGTCACTGTATCCAGCATAAGCAGAGACAGCATTACACCAAAATCTTACCTACAGCTACACGGAAAAAGACTTAATATGTTTCTTAAAAGCATGATTTCAAAGCAATGAAAACCCATTCAATTAACAGGACAATGCTCAAGCTACCAAAGCTACACTGACTTAGTCAGAAGAGATGATTACTGACACCAAACTAAATAGTGAAGAAGCCAAGAAAGCAGTGGCTAAACATGTGTTCAGGGGAAAGCTTTGGAAGCACGAGACCAGAAAGGACTATAGTGATTTAAAAATGTTTTTTTAAAAAAGTTTCAAAATATGCAGCACTTGACTAAGAGGTAAAGAGCAGGTCCAGCCAGTACTAGACTGGATCTCAGATGGGTTCTGTTTGCAAGAGGCAAAGACTTCCTGCCTGTACCTGACATTTCCAGCGTCTATCAGACACAGCAGGAAGCTGGATTTGCTACTGAATTTGTGGAGTATTTTTTCAGGCTTTTGCCTGAGCCAGCCAGGCTGCCGTTGAGCTAGCTTTGCTTTAGCCAGTCCAAGTCACATACCGTTCACTAACTTCTGCATTTGGTTTTTACAATATATGAAACGCTAGATGGCCACCTTTTAGATTCAAATAAGCAAGTCAGAAGAAGTATCACAAAAATAACTAGCTTTTAAACTAACAATGCAAAAACTACCTTAGGAATAGAACTAAGTCAAAGAACTGTTACTGTTAAAGTAACACAGGTATGAAAGCTCTCCAGTAAGAGCTCTGTTCAAACAAAGAACACAAATTCAACATTTGTTTGTGAGACCTGCTGATACACAAAAAGGTTCCAAACATTTGTAATGCATGTACATCCTCATTTTGTTCCTTTCAACAAAAGGCAACAATCTAAGCCGTCATGAAAATATACAGCCTTAAGAAGATTCAATAATTTATATTTAACATTTCTTGTAAACATGAAGTCCTCCCTTATTTAGCAAAATCACATCATAATTTAGCTTGCATTTTTTTAATCAATGAGTTGCTACTATATTGTTTATTTAACGTTATTTCGTACTAATGGCCAACATGTTTAACCATGAAACATCTTTTTTGACTGATTTGGATACATTACTTTTGATAAAGAAACACAGTAAGATCTCAGATGTGAGAAGCAGCAACGTAGGATACGAGACAATATATGAACATGCTGCCCCAATAAAATACCTGCTTTCTTCAGGAAGTACATATGCAGCGCTGCCATTGATCTGACAGGGCTCATTATCTTTATCTTGGTTTAAAGAAGCCACAAGAGCTACTCGATTCTGCTGTATCTCCCACTGATGAGCAATATTACAGATTGTTAACCGTTTCTTTTCCTGAAACAAGATATAAAAGTCATAGTAAGTTATGACAGCGCAGTATCAACACGCTTCTAAAATAAATATGCTGCTTAATCAAAAGATTTTAAATGCTTTATATTGAAGAAATTATAGCAATGGTTCGTGGTTATATGTTAAAATCAATGCATCATTCTAGCGCTGTTTAGCATAACTGCCAGCAAACAATGATTCCACAAAATCTGCAATAACACAAACAAGAAAAGTAACATAATAAATCCACAACTTGTGAAAGAATGAAGTTAAGCTATTTAGTTTGGATAACCACAGAAGTCTCATTTTGATAGTCTGGAGCTGCTTGTAATACTCCTCCTGGGAAACAGGGCCAACTGCTTGTCCTTTCCTCCATGATGCTGGAGTGACCCGAGCACTTCAGCTATGACAATTATGCAGCTGGCCTTAGTCTTAGCAGTAATTGCAATGTATTCTGTATGGGGGAAAATGTTATCTTCTGAAAAAATGGAAAAAGTCAATTTTATAAGGAGAGAAAACAAAACTACCTTTGTGACAGATACAGGACTACAACAGATTTAAGTTCAAACATTTTGTAATAGTTTTTTAAAGTAGTTTTTATATTCTAAATAGGTCTTTTTAATGAACCAGTATTTCAGAAGAATATTAAGTACTTGTTCTTTTATAGTCATGCAAATCCTGTCAGTTATCTACAGGTCTACATATAGGTTATTATCATAGTGTATCATATAGATATTCTAGATTGAAACAACAAGTATTTGTTAGCTTCAGGTTGCAATGATCTCAAATTTGGTCTAAAAGGATCTCAGGCAAGGTAAATAACTGTAAACACTTATTTCCTTTCAACATGAGCTAACAAACTTCATCACCTTCTTACAGCGTGTCTAATACCATGATTTTAAATTTCAGCTCCTGATTTCTTTAGATTATTTTGTTAGTGATTACGGTACAAGAACACACTAACATTGATTAGGATTTTGAAGGCCGTACCAAAAATGCTGAAGGCTTGAAAGGCTGTATTCCTACAGAGTTTTGAAAACTTCCAAGAATTCATTAAACAGAAAGCAAATTCTAGAAGTGTGAAGAATCTGCTAGCAATAACTACTTCTTTTTCCAGGAAAGGAATCACATTCACTGTACATTTCAAAGTACATCTTGAACTTTCCCAAAGGGGTGGGTTTTAAGCAATAAAAAAGTAACCTGGAAAAAGAGAGAGGAAGATACTCTGCTATTGGGGCAGACAAGTATCAGGAAGGAAAAGAGACCATCATTAAAATTAACTTTTTTAATACAGTGAATATAGGAAAGTAGCAATTGTTTGCTACTGAATGAGTGCCTATAATTTCATTTACACTGCATAGAGCTTAAGAAAATTTGAAGGAAAGCGACAACAAAAATTGCAGAATATGATTCACGAAATATTTTCTTCAGATTTAACTATGAAGAAAACCCTACAGTTCGCAACTTTTGTCACTGGATATTGTATCTATGAGCAGATTTGTTTCTTTTAATTCAAAGGTGTTGAGCAGGGAACAATAAATCAGTCATACTACACCAGAACATACTGGTATTTGGCTCTTACACACCACTGAACTATTTGAAGATAAGAAAGATACATCAATTGAACTACAAAAATCTACAATTTAAGACTGAAATCTGAGTAACAATGGTATTATACATATTTTTTTTCTTTAAGAGAAGTCTCAGCTAGAAAAATGCACTGAGAAATCTAGGCCATCAAGACCATCCCTCTGCCACCTGGAAACATTACATAAATGGTCGAGAACATGAACTACAAACAAACACTTTGAACAAACACCTACTTTTTGTACAGTCCAGAGACACACTCAGCCTTTCAACAGCCTAAAATAACACTATGCGTGAATATTATTTACTAAATTCCCCATTTCTTTATGTAATAATAACCGGCACCAAAACTTCAAACTTGAAGAGATTTTAAATACAACAGTATCTTAAAAAAAAAACCCAGCCAACCAAACAAAACAAAACAACAAGAAAACCCCCCACAACACTGCTAAAACAAAAATCTGTGTCCAAGACGTTTTTGTTATATTGGGGTTTGTGGTGGTTTTGTGGGTCTTTTTGTTTTGTTTGTTTTACTTTCTTCTTTTTAAACAGAAAATCAAAACATATATGGATACAAATATACAGGAAAACAGAACATTCTTAGGCATTAGACACAGAACTCTATTTATTTCCACCTTCCTATATTTAGGTTTCTTTGGCTGGATATTTTTTCTTTTTTTAGTTTACTTAAAACGTCTTTTACTATACTATTAACATTCTGTTTGTGTCTTTTTATTTTCAGTTATACACATTCACTACACTGCTTACAGCCTCCTGCAATTACTTTCGGTCTAAGCCCCTTCATGAAATATGATTTTACCCAGGCAACTTAACAATATGGATACACGAAAATTGTTTGTTTATTTGTTTGTTTGTCTGCCAAATTGAATTTTTGTATAACCATTACTGGATGACAGTTTTAGACACTTTTCTCTAAACAAAAATGATTTGGCAACAAATGGTGATATTCCTACAACAAATAGAATGATATACTTTTAAATCCTTGAACTTTGATCTCTTATCAGCAACACAGGTCATCTAGTCACCAGCCCCATAAGAGTATTCTGGAGTGACCTCAGTCTCCCCTGCTAGAGCTGTTCCATCTCATGTACAGGAGCATTAACCAGGTCAGGTGGTCTGGCAGGTAAGTGCTCTTCTGAACAAGAAGACAGCTGGAGTCTAGCTGCTGCTTGGAAGACTGCGTAACTCCTTCCACAAAAAGGAACAACTTCAACAGGAAAGAACGAAGTAAAAACTACTTCAGAACACCCTGCGTGGCAGCAGTTAGAGCACTCACCTGAAATGGGGGAGACTAAGTTCAAGGAATTTGAAATCATTGAGAAGTCCTTTAATTTATTCTGGATTTACTTTATCTCTGGATTTCTGAAAATGAAGATTGCCATCCTTTTACATATATACACATATATTCAACTGAGGTTTTTTGCTAAAATGTTACTTGCATAGTTGACTGAAGAGAGCTTCAGTTGTGGATTGCACTACTTAAGCTGTAAAAAAAAGAAAAGTTTAAAGACACAGAACCATGTTGGGATAATTCAAGAGCTACAGCAAAAACCATCAGGATATTGATTACTGCTGCAGACTGGTTTACAGTAGGCTTAGATAAGTCATAGAAAATACCTTAAGTAAGGTCTGTTTATGGCTTTCACGCTTCCTTTCTTCCTCTTTCCTTGCTGCAACAGATGCCATACGTCTTTCTTCTTCCTGGATGTAAAAAAGAAAACCCGCTTTGTAAAATGAAGAATTAATAGGGCTCTAAAAAGTATTACTGATATATTAGTAATATATTTCTGTGTTGGTACCTGAAATGCAAATTTTAATACAGTTTTATGGGTTTTAACATTTATTATTTAAACCAAAATAAAAAAGGTTATCTTACATACATTAAGAAATAGATATCCAGTCAGATGCAAATACTGAAGATGATACTATTTAAAAGTAGTACTTGTAAAGGTCTTTGTATTTGTAAAGCAATAATGTTAATGTATTATAGTTATCAATATTATTACCTATTCAAGAAGAAAGCCAATGATTCCAAAACAATGAAAGCCATGCAAGTGAAGATGTTTAATTTCCCTAGTACAGCCATTTAATACTCCATACACCCATATTAGGTTGAATGCTCCCTGTTTACAGAAGTCTAAACATTCTCACAGCACAGTATTTTTAGAACATACATTTTCCAAGTAACAAAAGAAATGTTCGCTATGAAGTAAAAAGTGTAGAGCCCTTCCAACACAAATATTTGGGAAGCATACTTTAACTTATTTTGATTTACTTCACATGCCATTTGGGTGTTTCTATTAAAGTATCTTCCCAGAACATAAGGAAAGTGTTTTGATTTCCTTCAAAATAAAAAGCTCCTGTCCTAACCTTTTCACTTTCCCTTTCCAAAATGTTATGTGTTAAGAGAATTAACAAACAAAAATGAACAGAAAACATCATCAACCACGAAGACATATTGCTATGTCAAAATTTCTATATAAATAAAACATGCCATGTTGAGAGCATTATAAGAAGCACTAAGCACGTGGGTGAATGCTTACTGGAAGATAAAATGAAACAGGAACTTTCTACTTATCATTGCTCTTGGATTTTTAAGAAAATAATTTCCAAAGCAAAGAAGTCCAGTTCACATAGCAGCCTTAATCTTATCTGTGTACAGTCCTCCTGAAACCCATTGACATACCATGGATTTTGACATTGATCTGAAAGATGATTAAACAACAAACTTTCAATCTGTTCCCCCATTACTTTAACCTAATATGCATATACTAAACAAGAGGAATGCCTTAATGCAGATTAAGCCATGAGGCTTTGTATAGAGTAAACTTCTCTAACGCAACCGTATGCAAGGATTTCCCTGGAACACTAACTGGAAAGCCTAACTTTTGGGGTTTTGTTCTGAAAGGAACTTCTGGCCTTTTCAGGATGAAGTCTTGTTGCCAGGCTCCTCTGCTACTGGGCTTTGCATTTCTTCCTAAACAGCTTAGTACGAAGGGGCTGGTATCACAGAATAATCCAGGTTAGAAGAGAGGTCTCTAGCCCATGTTAAAGGAGTATCAACAATAAATACACAATTAAATAGAACCACACACTGATATAGAAGGTCTTCAGGATCCCAATACAACAAAACACTGCACAATGAAACCAAATACCCGGATGGGAGGGGGCTCAGGGTGAGGCTATGAAAATAATGAAGTAAAGCCCATGCAGGTATACACCACAAATATGAATGGATAACTAATAATGCTGGGGCGGGGGGTGATAGAAAAAAAAATAATGTTCCTCAAGATACGATTCAAAATGTTAAAGACTACAAACATGATTCTCGTGACAGCAGTTTATCCCAAACGTAGTAAGGTTGTGTTTACTTAAAAAAAGACCTGAAGTTTCAAAATAAAATATAAACACCAACAAGCTACATTAGTGATATCTTCCTTCAGGAAGTAGGTTAGAGGGGTTTTTTTTAATTGCCCAATTAAATCTCTTCATTTGACCTTGTATTTATGCTTTTAAATTTGGCTTCCTAAAGAAATAAGCTTTTTACAATTTGAGTTTCCTTATCTTCTCTAATGACTTTTCAACACATTCAATGTATTAAAAAGCCTAAAGTATGTTTAGAAGTCTCAAATTAAAGTTTTTGCTCCCTAGAAGTTTGATTATATAAAACTGGTATGCAGAAAGAAGAGAAATGTAAGCTGGTTTTCCCACCAAGGGAGAGGAAGGAGAAATTATCCATTCTATTTGGCAGAAAACAGCTGGCCAGTTATCACAGACTCGGCTCCAAACTAACTGAGGTATTGTTGTGTGTTGCACTGGGAAGGCAAGAATCAGAGAACAGAATGATACTAATCTATAGGAAATTAGCCCTCATTAACTTTATTCCTTTCAAAACAACTTAAAGTTAGGGTTTCTTCAAGCTTTAAGGCAAACATTCACAAGTTCCTTAATTCAGTTTTTTTTTTTTTTTCTCAGCTTCCACAAAGATTCCTTCTTACTTTACCTTCCACCTCAAAGCCTTCCCTTAATCCAGCCCAAATGCATACTTTATGACGCTGTCTTACACACAAGAGGATCTACCGCTCTCACTGAAGTCAGCCCAGTATGCTAAAAAAAATGAAATGAACGTTTTAACAAGTTTTTTATTAACTAAGACTTTTTCTTGAGCAAGAGTCTATCCCAATAACAGACATTTTAAAAAAACTATGTATTTTACAAAATAAATTAACTCAGCCTAAAAAGAAAATATATCCTAGTTTAACTCAGTGTTCATGAAGGCAGAATGATAAAGAACACATCTGAATAAAGATCAAGGGCCAAATCTTGTTACAGAAATCAAATCCATATATTTTTGGATTAATCTTACACTCCATGTGCAATCAGTCTTGAAAAACATGATACTACCCCCCATCCAAAACCAAAAAACCAACCAAACAAACAAAAAAACCCCCAACAAAACAAAACAGAAAAATCTACAAAGTTATAAAACAAAGCCCTTAATAACCTTTTGATGGATTTTTACTATTACCCCTTCTCTTTTAGCTCCAGTTCTTTTGAGATTCTTTGTATCTGACTTGTTCTTTGGTCCTCATTATTCTGCAACTATTGTCCATTACTTTGTTTCATCTTTAAACTAAAACTTTCTTGAAAAGGGGGAATGCTTTTCCAGAATGTTGCAATGCAAAATCATTACAAAAGGACGTGGATGTCCTCTTGTATATTGAGATCTCCTCTATTTAGTAGTTCTCCACTTTCCACCTAAAAACTTACTAAATGGCTACGAATTTCTCTTCACACATGCACCCAAAACAGAGGGAGGAATATGCTTCCTAAAGAAGCAGAAGTCTGCCTTTCTCCAGTGAGATTTTGAGGCTGCAGGTTTACATTCTTAGCGTGAAGCACTGTAGCAAGAGAACACAAGAATAAAGCAGATGAAAGCTCCTGCCACCCTTGCAGAAGCTCTAGGTGGGAGCCGAGAGCCGCGGCGTGCCCGTAGCTCCCCCTGCTGCTGCGGGAGCAGCCTCCAGCGCTACCAAAACCACCCTTCTGGCCTTCAACCATTATTATCCTTTCAAAAAGATAACATCCAGCCAGACCCGAGAAGAATCCTGAAGAGACCACAGTGAAATGCAGGTGTTGTTCCTCAGAGCTGCTTTACCATTACTCAAACGAGTTTTCAACAAATGACAGCACCGAAGTCCCAGGAGAACAAGATCTTAAATTAGCACAGAAGGAACACAGCATTTTCTTTCCATAGCACATCTACCTTCAAATTATTTAAACAACTCTACTATGATTAGAAACACCTATAGCATCCTTGATATAAACTACTTTAGGTAATGACAAAGAAGCAAAGAAAAAAAAAAAAAGGAGAATATGAAGAATGGCTTGGAATATACATTTAAGCTTTGAAGGCATAAAGAGGCCCACGACAATACACTTAAAATACACAAAATTAAGCTTGCTTATACTTTTTGTTACTTATACAAGCTACTTTTTGTTACGTACAGCACTGAGGGTGAATCTACACAGAATGAATTAAGAATGTAAGGATGGTTCCAGTAGAAATATAGTAATGGAAAACAACAAGTAGAAAATTTTTGACATGTAGTTCTTTAAGTGATATTTGACAAGGAGATCTATCTCATTTTTTGGTTTCAGTACTAATGTAGTCTATTTTTGCAAAACCTGATTTAGGGGAGAGGATTTAGATCCACAAGAATGACTCAAGAAGTTCCTGAAGTAACTTATTTTCAAATGGAAAGGAAAAAAAAAAAGGAAAAAGAAAAAAAGTCAGGGATCCTTCCCTAAACAAAAGAAGCACTCCACAGTGGTGATGAAATTGATAATGAACTCTATTTTCAACAAAGCAATACAACCTACTCCCCCTCATCAGCAGATAAATGCCTATACAAATAACCAAAACCCAAACACAGCTCTCTAAGCATGCAAAATCTCTCAAAACTCAATGAAAAGCAGCAAAGGTTTACTGTTAAAAACACAGAGATTGTCTTTCAATTTGTGAACAACAGCACATTAAAAAAAAATATATGTAGATATGCTATATATTATACATACACTTAAAAAATTCTGTTGAGAAAGCGTCTTTCAAGTGATGGATAGCTAGTGTTCCTGGTTAAATAATTTCTCAGTAAGGAATATGTACACATTACATTCATATTTTAGTATTTTACTACATGTCTACAGACAGTATCTGCTTACTGTTATGAAAGACCAGAGGGAAAATATAGCTCACAGGGAAACTGTAAACACCACTGGGTAAGTTCACCTTTTCGAAAGTTCAAACTACAAAAGATATTCCAAAAGCTTAAATGCCTAGAAACCACCATTGTAGTACGTCAACCAAGCAATACAAATGCCTACATATGCAACCCGAGCCTGCTTCTACTGGGACGCACTTCAATTTCACATAAGCCCTAAATCAAGTCACATTATTCCACAACTGAGGTGGACTAAAGGCGTCACCATTACAGACACTGATGGTCAACACAGCCAACAGTAATCTGTCCAGCCACTGCAATTCAGCCCCCTCCCTACTCTTTAAGCCTCTAGAGTGATCTATCCAAATTTGAGAAAGTAAAAGATTTCCATTGAGTCACTGTTTTAGACACACAATAGGTAGCTGCTGGGGTTTTCAGCTGAAAATCACCTGCTAGTGTGGACAACAAGTAAGTGTTTACAGTCTCACAGGGAAACTCGTCACAGGTGACTAACCTCTAACCTCCACTGATTTCACAACCACCGAGTCCATGTCCCAGTGGTTTGAGTTTAAATCCTACATTCAAAAATGGCTTAGGAATGAGATGGCCTTAGAAAACACCAACTTCCTCATGGGTCAGGGCTTGAAAGTTGTCATAATATGATCCATTCCCTTGAATAAAAGTAAATCTGCCCCAACTTAGGAAATATTATAAAAGTTACACAGCAAAAGTGCTTTATTTGATTTTCATGGCAGCTATGTATTTTTGAAGAGTTCCCTAAAGCAGAGGCAGTTACCATCAAACTTCTGCTCCAAGGTTCTCCTCCAGAGAATCCTATAGAAAAGTCCTGGCACCAAAGAGCACGTGTCTTCTTGAAAACAAAGTCTGTTACAAACTTTTGAAAATACCCTTCAGATTTCATTATTTCTTGAAATAATTTTCTTGTCCCAGCGATGCCAGCAAGTAAAAGAAAAGTTAAAAGTAGCAGTAACTACTGTGTAAAATTCAGTTGTCAAGCAGAAAAGCTTCTGAATGGGTTAGTGAAGAATTCCTAGTCAAGAAAAGCCAATATCCTGGTCCAACCCTCAGTTCCTTAGAAGACAAAGCAACGATTAAGTTCAAAATGGTCTAGATGCCCTTCAGGCTAATGAAGAAAAGGTCCCAGAAATGTAATTAGAATTTTGGTATACTAATTGAGTGATGAAAAAGCACAGACCCAGTACTGCACTTCCATTCCCCCACCACATTGCATCTACCCTTTCAGCCGATGGCTACAGCATGTTGCATTACCAGGCAGAATAGCTGGATTTGACACTGCCACCTGTCTAATTTTATCACAAATATCACAATACTTGTTATTTTTTCTTAACATTTCAATTTAAGTCATATGGTTATCTGGGTAACACATTGGTTTTTGGAGAAAACATATAGCACCCACCACATGTAGAAAATGTTTAATAAAAGTTCTCAATGCTCAAAAACCAGAAGGCAAAGAAAAAGAACACAAAACACTTTTTTTTACAAGAAGGTTTACGAGCCGCACAACCAGTGAAGCCCAGTTTTCTATGACTTTTTGTCTTGTAGTTGATCCTCTGATGTTTAACAAGGTGTGAACCGAGATTAAGATTTCCCATGGCTGTGCATTTCTAACAGCTTTTTCCCCCATTCAGATCCCACAGAGTCCAAAAAGAAGTTTGAGCTTTTCCTACAGTTTTTCCCATCTCTACTCTCAGGAAGAGGCAGGGGAGGGAGCGACATTTGCTTTATGTGCCACTAGTTTCTGAAACTAGTTGGAACTTGATGATCTTTAAGGTCCCTTCCAACTCTAACAATTCTATGATTCTATGGAATAACACCGAGAAAATTACCTTTTCAAAAGCAAAACAATTAGCAAGTATTCAGTATTCAATTAGCAAGTAGTCAGTATAAAACCCCCCCAAAGCAACCCACAGAATACATATGAACAAACAAGTATTTAGCATTTTTGACACTGGGAGTAAAATTTTCACTTCTCAAAGCACTTTATATTTAAAATTAATATTTTCCACATACTTGTTACATTTTACATCATATTTGGCTCTGTTTTATACTCATGGTGGATTGACTACACGACAGCAGGACAGATGGTAAAACAACCGGTGCGATTTATAATGCAGCACAGCCTTTGTACAAAGCAGATGAACATTTAAAGTCAGGTACATGTATCAGCATCTAATCAAAAAAGGTAATGCTGCAACACTGTTCCTTGTAAAGCATGGTCTATTTGTTATCTCGCTGTTGGATGCATTTTGCTCGTAGGAAGGTCATGCTTACACATCACTTTTAGGTAGACAGAGAAGAATTGGCATGGCTATTTCTATATTAAGAGGTAAAATAGTTGACTTCGTAGTAAGGCCCCAAGTGATTGTCCTTCATCCTCTACCTTACAGGTTATTCTCAAGAAGCCAGTAGAAGACTTAGCTGCCTGAAAGTCCTCTTTTCCTTACCAAGGTGACTTGAACGGGAGAAGCAGAACCAGAAACAAAAGGGGACAGCAGGTTAGGCAAGAGAGGGAGAAACACACAAACACACAGAAACAGGGTGACCACCAGGTTTCCTTAGAGAGGCAGACTA
Organism: Thinocorus orbignyianus; assembly: GCA_013400375.1. NCBI lineage: Eukaryota > Metazoa > Chordata > Aves > Ciconiiformes > Thinocoridae > Thinocorus > Thinocorus orbignyianus. The sequence goes on from VXBW01007210.1 coordinate 2,038,042, forward strand.
AAGAAAGCAACAAGATTTTGAAATGAAAGAATGTGCCTGTAATGGCAATTTTAGGACAGACTATTCCTTTGGAAGTAACATGCTGTTCTTTTTCAGCTACACAGCAAACCTGGATAGACTGTGTCGAGAAACTTCTAACCAAGAGCTTTGCAGATCCTCTCGTGTCACACACAGCAATTTACTAAGAGTTTAAGCATTTAAGAATAAACATGTTAAAGTGAAGGACAAAGGCATATCGTTACACAATACTGAACAAAACAAAGGTTAGCGTTTCAAATATTGTGACATCTACAGACCATTTAATTCCATACTAAACTAAGGAAAAAAATGTGGTATTTTTAATGTAAATACATACATAGAAAACCCTACATTTACTTCTGAATTTAAGGATCTTGTAAGTTTGATGAAAACAGAAATTTCTTACTGTGATTCTCTTCATATCTAGCTGTCGGAGCTGCATCATATGATGGAGAACAGTGTGTTTGTACCATGTCTCCTGAGCTATTGGATTGCCATCAAGGGTGATATCTGACAAAGATGAGGAATCAGCAAGGCACAGAATATCCTCAAAACTGCAATCAAAAAAGTTTAAAGTTTTAATGTCAGAGTAGGAAGAATTTTGAGATGGAAGATTTTATTTCTTAAGGACAGAACATTAATACTTACATGTACTGAAAAAAAAACCTCACCCGTCAATAATATTGTGTATGATAAATTATTTTGAAATACCAACAGCTACTGGTGTTAAACATGTTTATTCTTCACATACTGATAAAAAGAGATGCAGAATAATGAGAACTTGTTAACTACAGGGGTACAGTTCGACCCCCAAAAAACCCTCCCTATAGGATACGTAACTCACATTCCAAAAAATAATACAAGGTGTATTTGCCAAAGCCAGCATGAAAACCACAGAAAATACAAGAAAAAAAAAACCTATCACAAATACCACAACATGATCCTGGTTGGTTGTAACACCATTAAATATGGGAAGAAAAGCTATTACAAAAGCATTTCTCTATCTTCAAAACAGATCTATTGTTCTGAGTCCAGTTTACAAACACTAACAAGTCGCCTTTGTGGACGACATCTGACTTGGTTTCCTGACAAAAATAACTGGCCTGTGTAAAACGTATTTAGAGATGTACAGCCCGTACCATATTCCTTTCATTGAAGAGGGTACGTGCAAAGAAAGCAGCTGACTTGGAGAGTATTTTTAAATAACCAAGAACTATTTAACTTCATTTCAAAAAAAGCTGAGTTAAAGTTAAAGTTACGGGTAAATACAACTCCACAATGCCTTTTAAGAAATTGATGACAGTGTATGAGTGTACAGCTGTGCACCCATCCTTATGCGCTTCAGCCTTCGTAAGTCAAGTCTATGTTATGAAGAGGATTAAGTACAAGTGGAAAATATGAGATAATTTGACTTGGTGCTGTTAAGAATGAAGTTTAAAAAAAAAATCTCACAATTACAAAAGAAGCAATGATGATCACATAAAAATATAAACAGAGGATTACTTTGCTAGATAAACCAACACTTAATGACATTCTGAAACGAGACCATTTCTGAAGTGGAAAATACAGAATTATCACTACTTTTTTTTTAAATATTCTGACAATCTTACTGACTGCATCAACTAGTTATAGTTCTCACTTTTGGCAGCAGGAAAAGTCTTCCACTAGTATTTGGACAGATACCAAACCTTAAGTATGCCCTGAACTTAGGGATCAGAAATAGTCTGCAGTACAGATGTTTTTATTAAAGGCTGCCATTGAATTAAGTGGCAACTGCCTTTATCATTGATATCACTCAGCTTTCAAAATAGTACACAATAATCCGTGGAGGACTAACACTCAGCTGCAAAGGGCTTTGGATCTAACAGAATTTTAAAATAAGATATCCCTGAAAGATTCTAGGTATTAGATAAAACAATTTCTACAACAATAACAGAAAGACATACAGACAAAATATAAGAATAATATAAGCAAGCAGCGATCAGTCTCAACCAGAAGAAGAAAGCCCTGGCTAAGCTAGGAGTGAGCTGCACTAATTAGTAGCTAGCAGGAGTAAAGAAATCACCTAATAATAATAAAAAAAAAAAATCTCAAAAACTCCAATGCAATTAGTACAGCACACATGTAGCTCTTACACTATATACCAAACGTATGCAGCAGAAAAATGATAGCAAAGAGGAAGATTCTACTACCTTTGTTTAGTACATTAAAACAACATAAGAACCAATAGAAAATTAACTACATACAGATTCCATGGCAGTGAAGGTACTTAACATATCTGAAAAATTAGGTGTTCTGTACATGTGGTTAAGATAGTAAGTTTGATTATAATTTGCTGATTCTTGTCCATAAAAAAGGCTGTGTAACCACCTTTTGGGTAGATCATGCTGACATACTGCTTAAAATGCATACTCCATGTGACCCAAAGATAAAAGATAACTTTCCCAAACGACACAGAAGTTAGCAAAGTAAACTCATAAATATGTTGGAATAAGAAAAGATAACTGAATTTCTATTGGGCTAGAACAGATTTTGCTTGACAAATAGGAAGTTTTTTTGGTCTTCAAGATTAGTTTCAAATAATGTAAGTGTAATTATTAAAAGCATTAAACGTATTTAGACACTTCCCACCAAACATTTAACCAAACAGTATTTCTGCCATTACATATGGTTTATAGATTTTTAATAAAACCAAGGTCTCGAGGAAATAACAGTAGAAAGTTTGCTAGTGTTTTCAAGACCTTCCACTCATACGTACTGCTGTGCTTTGAAATTCTCAGTGCCTCAGCACATCAGAGCATTCATTCTGGAACTAAAACAGATGTTCTTGCTTTATGCTGCTTTTCACTGCCCTGTTAGCAGCTCAATTTTAGAGTAGAACAGTAGTGCAAAATAGCTATGTTTTCACACTTTCATACACACATATGAAAAACAGAGCTTTTGAAATTCAACGTCAAAAACTTAATATACTGACCTTGCCAGACTGGCATCCCAATCATAAGCCAAGCAAAGCTTTAATGTAACACACTTACCAAACAGTCTGCATACTTTTCAAGCAAGCTTCTGTCTGCTTCTCAGCACGTAGACTGCTGTGACAGAGCCAAGCAGTGACCACCCCACAGGAATCAGAGGCCACATCTCAATGCTCTCTCTAGCCTCTGTTCACCACAAAGGAGCCTAACCTGCTCCTGAAATTCAAAGCAGCTGTGGATGATGCTGTTTCAGACTGCCTCAGTCAATTTACTTCAGTGGAATGTCTGCTTCTCTTTCCAAAAGACCTTCTCCTGCAGGAGTACCATCAACCAAACAATGGCAACCACCTCTCCTTCCCTGTTCTCCTTTAGTACTAGATGAATTTACCTTTGCTAAAATCGTAGTTTCAGCAACATAGAAACAATCTGTGAATTTGGGCTAAATTACTAAAGAGTGTTTCTCAGAAATCTTCTCAGAATAAATCAGTTTTACATCTTGTGTGCAACCTCAGGGTCCTGCATCCAATTCTCCCCTCTGACAGAGGGGATTCAAACCCACTTTTCCTGCCTCATACGAGAACGTGGCAATAACAAGCTGCAGAGAATTCTGGAGTGGTGTAATCTCAACCTCCACCAGTGATACACATTCACCTGTGCTTGTTTAGTAGGCAAGAACAGGACATGGGAACACAGCCTTCCTACTCAGGAATACAGTTATTCCTTCTCTATACATTTGCACTACTGACTTTTTTAACGCGTGTTCCACCAAGGTGAAGCAGCTCTGGAGAAAAGGTGATAGGTAACATACTCGCTGTAATCTGACAGAACACTCAACAGAAAACTCTATGTTCAAAAAACATCCAGGCAAAGAACAAAACTTGGGTCTTCCCAAGTTTCTAGCCACTAAACTACTGATGGAAACAGATGTTACCACAGTCAACCTTTCATTCCCCTTGTACTACTTTTGTTCACGTATTTAATAGAAGATTTATAAAATTTTCATTGGGTTGAGGGGAAAAAAAAGAGAAAAAAAAAGATATTTTCTTTTTTTTATTGGGCTAAGACCATTCCTTCTCTCCAGTTTCCAATTCAGCAACCAAATGAAGAAAAACAATTACATGTCCTTTGAGCTGGTTTCCAATGATTTCCATATGGCTAGACAATATGCCTACCTAATGAAATAGCCAACGTAGTGCTGCCCCAGACAGCAGTGTAACAGTGAAAATATGTATTTTGTTTCCAGAATTAAAAAATGGTCTTCCCTGGTTTCATGTTTTGAAATATGAGCAATAACCCTCTTTCTGAATCTCAGTGGCCACCTCTTTCCTGAAGAAAATAGTTTCTGTAATCTCTTCCCAATACCTCATGACAATTCAAAATGGAATTTCTCCCTGTTCTTTGTAACTAGTTCTAGAGATTACTTTCAGCTATCAGCTATGAATGCCTTCAGTTTTTAGCTGATAAATTTTTGGGGGGTGAAGCGAGAAGTAGGACTTCTTTTCTTTCAGATCAGCATCAACTTTTACAGCATTCCGTTTTAGCTAATATTATCTTCCCAATACAATCTTTTTAACTAAGAGCTCTGCAGAGAAGCAGCAGTGTTCTGAGGCCTCCTTTGAAGCATGAGGGAAAAAGAAGGTCAGTGATTAAACCCATGATAGATTCTCATGCCTTAAATAGTGACAATTTTAAAGAGACATACCCAAACCTTTTACTGAAATATTAACTCATGTAAGTCAGTGTGTATCAACTTAAGACTTGAGGATTTTTGCTGACATACAAAAATGGGAAGCAGCAAAACTTTCCATGGGAGCACTGCCTCAAAAATTGAACTTTTTTTTAAGAATAGTCACTAATAAAATATTTTAATGAATTTGTAGCATAAATATAGCTTTTGGCAATAAACTTTGTTATCTGCAGATTGTATCTATGCAACTACAGATAAATTAATCAGAATATCTGTGTATCAATTTGATTGTCTAAAGGAAACACAGCTGTTCCTAGGGAAAATATTTTTTAAATTACCGTACTGTTACTGGGCACACAGTAAACCTAGTTAAGCAACTCATAAAACCATACAAAAATTATTTACAAGGGCTGTAGGAATGTTCATATGTAGTACATGAATTCACTAGTATTATGGCTATATGTAACTTCTTCAGTCAGTTCAAAGAGTATCAAGCCAAGTATCAGAACACAGATAGCCAAGAGTACCATTTTCCTGTTAGAAGCATTACCTACTACATAACTCAAATCAGGAATTAATGGAGTTTTTTTGCCTTTGAAATTGCTATGTGCAGTAGAAGGTTATTATTTCAAAAACCCAAGGTAAATGTTATCATTAGAATATATTTTTTGCTTGTTTTAAAATCATGTCTGGTAAATAAAGAGTTAAACTGATCCACCCACCTACGTACCCACAAATACATATACATTTTTATAGAAGAGCAAGGTCTTTCTTTAGATGAAAACTTAGACTAGACCTATCAATAGTTTAACTGAAGCCTCAATGAGTAAACGACAACAATCACAATAAAGAACCAAGAACAAAGCTACCAACTACACAGAGTTTGAGAAATCTACTTTAAAAATCTCACAAAAAAAACGACACTTTGAAGACTGTTCAAATAACATGAGCTTGCACAAAACAACCTGAGAAAGGAGTCAGAAAGTTACACAAAATATACCAAGTATATATAACAACATACAAAAATTCCACTGACTGCAGTGACGCTCCCTGATGGCAAGGGAGGCAGTACTGCAGTCCCCTCATTGTTCTTGCCAAGCTAAGACATTTTGTAGAAAAGCAGAAACAAAGGGCATTTTTCAGTTCTGGAAATCATTTGAGAGGCAAAATGCTAACCCGTTCTCTTGCAGATTAATTAAGGGAAGTGCATATTAGAGATTACTGCAGTTCATTTCTGATTTTTACATGCTTAATACCCTTGAGTATTTAAGGAGATGCACTGCACCGGTACTTTAAGAACCTAAGGAACACAGGCAAGTAGGTTGGAGCTGTCTGCAAAAGCCGTAATGCAGGTCAACTTAAAATATTCAAGCACCTATTACAATAAAAGCTGATTTCAAGTATAACATTTTACAGAGAACGCAGATACCACACGGACAGCACAGTATTGCCAGTAATTAGAACATGAAGCATCTTTCCCCTGTCCCACATTAAATCATTTGATTCTAAGCAAAGAAAGCTGGTGGTGATTAAGGGATTAAAAAAAAAAAAAAAAGACATATCAAACTGAAGATAATGCAGGCACTTTTTAAAAAAAATAAATATTGGCACTACTATAAAAGCAAACTGAAAAAATGCATGAATCTGGAGAAAGCATAGACGACAAACATTTCTATCTGCTTCTAACAAAATGCACTTAATAACTTGAAACTATAGAAGCCCTGCTTTGAAAGTTGAGCTGTTCTGCTTCTGCCATCTGGCTTGAAAGGGGAAAATAACCATAAATATATCAAATCTTCCAGACTTTGCTAATATATAGACAAGTAAAACACAAGCATGAAATAAACTAACCATTGTAAGCTGAATCTGACTCAGCAGTTTCTGTAACTATAAATACAGTGACTGTATGTTAAGTATATTAGGTACCTTATGTAATGTCACTTTAACAGATATATAGTTTAAGAGTAAAAAAATTTACCAAACTAGTTTTAATTTTGGTCCTCACTGTAAACAGTATAACTTTTGAATAAAGTTTCTTTGTAAAATACTTATAAAAATCCTTGAAACCCTTTGCATTTAGATGTAGATGTACTATGTTTAAAGTAGCATAATCAGCCACTGTTTTTTTTCCTATCTGATATGTTAGGAAAAAAAATAATCTGCATCCATAGTGTTTGAACTTAAGTTTTAATGAAATACAGCTGCAATAGGATATTTCAAATTACTAATAGGAAGCAAACTGGTATTTCCCTTACCTAGATATATTGTTGAAGCTGAGGAAGAGACGCTGGAGACAGGGCAAAGTATCCACATCTTTCTAGAAGGAAGGATAAAGGTATAAATTCAGTAGCCGAAAGTAGCTTTTGAATCTCTCTACTTTGCCTGACAAAATACTTTCATTTCTATATGCTGTAACCTTGCTGCACCATTGATTTCTGTTGAACGTGCAGCTCCATTTCTGCCTAGTGCAGACTGCAAGGGAGTGTTTCAGTGCAGATATCTACTCTGCAGAACAAGCTGCATCACTTACAAAGCAAATGATGTTAAAGAAAAGAGAATAAGGCTGCTGCTCGTTTCTGAACAAGCTTTTGGGAAATAAGCCAAGGTGCTGTGTCAGCATTTAAGCAGCAGGATAAACACACTGTAAAAAAAAAAAAAAAAAAAATCAACCTTCATTTTATGACCATGCTGAAATAAGGTTTTTGAAGTGCAATACAGCACCGCAATTAGCACTACGAAACAGCAGTTGCTCTTCTGCCAGAGAACAGTCTGAAGGACTCTGTCACCTTTACAATTAAAATTTACAAGAATGAATGAGTTCCCAAAATGAGTAATTGTGAATTTAATACACACCACTAATGACCTCTACAGAAAACCTCCCAATAGCAAATAGCTGAAATATTAGTAAGATGAAACATATAGAGTAAAATCAAACTCCAGTTATGAAATATAAATCCATAATGACCAGATAGCCCAGGCTACAGTATTCCATACACCACTCACACCACACCCCCAACCCTCAATTATGAGCCTGCATCTCCTTACCCTACTAAAGAGCACACTCTGACTTGCAACCCGCGGCCATAAACCTCTCGCTCACAGTACAGGGAAGTGTCACACAGCTGACTGCCTTAATTTTAGCCACAAATGAAAGCTACAGCTTTTCCTCCCTCCATCTGACTGGTGACACGTCTACATAGTGTTCCAGAGACAAAAATAGTTCATTCTGCCCAAGCAGGTGAGCACCAGGCAGCTCCAAGCAAGCTGTGCAGCAGCCATCAGTGACACCCTGCAGTAGCTACAGGCACTGCTGAGGGCCACAGCTCCCACACAACAACCAGGGCATCTGACCTCAGGCCTGCACTTGCCAAATTCCTAGTTCAGTGCTGGCCTGAACCCTCCCAGATGTGACCATGGACAGGCTGAGTTCACAACAGCACTACATCTGGACCAGATATCCCCTCTGTCCCTCAGTGCTGGTACTCCAGGGGATGGTGGCCATACACACAGAGACAGGCGTTATAGGATTATGCAGAGTAATTCTCCAGCAGCAAAGATTTACTCTTCAGTGTAAAATTCTTCAGTTGAAAAGGAATTTCCCCTGAAGACAGTAACTAGTATGGTACGTTGCTGTCCTATAAAGGTTAAGTCTCATAGGCACGACAGCAAACACCCTAGGTGTCTGAGGAAAACAAAAAACAAAAAAAAAAACCAAACCTACAGGAGTTTTTGGGGAAGAAACCAAAACCAAAACAAAAACCAAGCTAAGCCTCCAGCCACTTCAGCTGTGACACAAAGTCAGATGAGGCAGTGGATGTACAGGGCAGCTCTTTTGTGAAAAGATGGTGAACACCTTGACCAGTCTTCCCTTAAGTCTAAGATCAAGGTACAAACGACAAAACCTGAAATTCCAAGCTTTTAATACCTCAAACCAATCACAAAGGTCCATCTTTCAAACAAAAATAAGGCTTATCTTCTTAACAGTGGGCCCCAATTCACAACTGGATGGAAAATAAACAGACATTCCATCTTTCAGGGATGTATAGATGTATGCTTTAATGCCACATGAGACCCTTTGTAATAATTTATTCTGTCTGTTTGCTACTCTTCAGTTTTCTTGAGTGGTCAGATTTCTTGGAGACATTTCCAATCCCGTAAAATATGATTCTTCTATAATCCAAGCCTCAGGACTGCCTTTTTAAATTCTACAACTTTGGAAAAAATCATAATTTCTTCTTACAAAAATAACTATTGGTGATTCAAGGATTTCCAGTCCCTAATGAATACTTCAAAGACAAAAAAAAATTGCTTCTCTAAGGCCAGAATATTGTAAGTGATTATTAAATGTAAAATTGCTCATACAAACAATAAGCTAGTTGCATAACTGAAACAATTCAATATAGTTAACTGCAACAGGCATGGAGTTCAGTCTGGTACCTCATTGTTTTACAAATGAGAATATCATCTTTTCCACAAAAGAAAAACACAGTTTGAACAGGTGTTTGGGGGTGGTTAAAAATAAAGAAGGCTCATAAAATGTGTAGTGAAGGAGGAAGTTATTTAAACTACATTGCCTTTATTTCATGATTTTGGGAGAGTAAGCTTTTTAAAATTGTGGTTAGATTCCTTCATGTAAAGATATAATAAAATTTTAAAAGCTAGATTTATAATTGTAGTGTTGTCATAGTAACTAACTAAAATACAGTCCAAAATCTAAACTAAAACACAGAAACCAAAACCTTTTAATGAACTTAATTATAATATAGCACTTAGCAGTAAAGCTTTCACTCTGTGTCACAATTAAAATGACACTCCACACCCAACCCTCCCTGTCAGTCAGTCATAAGAAAACCTAAACCCCATCTTTAAAGGAAAGAAATCTAAAAACCCTCCCTCAGCTACTCAAATACTCCAGCAATAATACAACAATATATTATTCTTTCCTTAAAATGATACTTTCGCTTCTATGTTTTTGGATTTTCAACAATATCACGTTGCAGCAGATTCTGAATTTCAATACAAAAGTAGCGCAGTTTTAATTTTTTCAGAGCGTTTGTCCTCCAAAAAAGTTAAAACAAGTTTAAGTAAAAAAATACATGTGAATTGTTGCATACAGAGAAAAAGATAACATCTATCATTAAAATACGAAAAAAAAAATATTGTAGGAGAAAGACATGTATTACTTTATGTTTCAGACAGTATGACATGCCCAAGACTTAACTGCATATGATTTCAGAGTCATTCTCTAGACAAAGTAGAATTAGCATCATACTTGATAAAATCACCATCCTATTAAAAACAAAACAAAAATACACACACACACACACACACACATACACACAAAAAACCGTTCCATTAGAATTTAACCTAGGCAAGAAAACACCCAAAACCCAGACAAAATAGAGTACTTCCCCAAACAGAACATCATCTTCTGAAACACTGTCTCTGGACAGGAAAGACAAACACATTAAGTAAGACACAGCAGAGTCCAAGCCTGTAACTCAATAATTTAAATTTCATACTGACTCTACGTTTGTGACAACAGAAAGGAAGGAGAAAGTACCAGCTACAGCCAAGAGGGGTGAAAAGACAACCGTTACAAGCAAGGAAGAGAATTCTAGGTAATATCAATTATGTAGAGGGAAGGTACAATAACACAATCAGCAACGAGCACAATTTTTTTTAAATGTAAAAACAATTAATATATGGCAAATAGCAGGAATTAAAGATAGGAAAGGCTCAGTAGCAATAGAAATAAAGGAATTATGAGGGCCATAAAAATATAGGTATTTAAGTCAACTTACTGCATTATTTTTTAAAAGTGTTTGCTCAAACAATGTACTTGGCATACCCGAACTAAACCTCATAAATTGCAAAGTGAAAAGCTTTATTTTTTAAAAACGTAAGGACTTACAATGCCAGGTTAAAGCTTCCACTGGGAAATTACACTTTTAATATCAATACCTATTTTTTCTGCATTTTCCTCAGACACATTCATAAGGAGATGAAATGTAAGATAGTCCAACTGCTTAGCTGAGCTACAGAAATTAAGAGAGAATATGTTTCCAGGAAACAAAATCATCATCCATTTTCCAGGAAACAAACTTGCATGGAAGAAAAGTCTCTGAATTCGTACTTTAGAACCACAAAACCTGCTTCAGGATCTTCTTTTTTTCCCTGGAGGGCCATCAAGACTTGAATCACTGCAAGTGATCACACAAGTTATACAAAAGTAACACCAAAAAGAAATTGGTGTTTGTTTCATCTTTATGTTGTAAGTATTGCAGCAGAACAAGGTAAGCAACACAATATGGGGTAACATAAGGTATCGCAAATCTGAAATGCTGATAAAAAGCAAGTTAAGAGTAATAGTCCATTTTGCTAAAAATAAAAATAAAAAAAAAAAGAAAAAGAAAAAATACAAGAACTTTGCTCCTTACTATAGCAGAGACTTGATTATGACGAAGGTTGAGCTCTGTGAGAGAATCCAGTCCATTAAGATTTTCTACAATGGTCAGCAGGTTTCTGGCGAGGTTTAACACTCTCAGTTCACTCAAATGACCGATGTTCTCTATTTTCGTAATCTATAAAAGAGGTACTGTGTTTTATATAAATACACAGTAGATAGACAATGCACGTACATTTTTTTCAAAAGTATACATGAACAATCAATCAACTTCCTACAACAGCATGCTGCCTGTGTATTTTTCTAAACCATGCTAATCATGTCAAACTGCTGAAAACAAGCTACAGTCTGATGGAGATTAAGTACCAGGATTCACTTCACTAATATCTTTCTCACCACACTGCAGTAAAATTAGTCAACACTTAGCTTACCATCAGAAATTAGGTTATTTCATCTGGCCTGCTCTGTAGCGGTAACCTCAAAGACACCATAAAATTAAGAGGACACTGATGATACCATGGTATGCCAAACTGAGGAAGTTTCATGAACAGTTGATCCTTAATTTGTCTGCAAAGGCACTCAAACACACATCTGAATTGCCTGGTGCATATCCTACAAGAATATGCAGCATCGTATTTCCCTACCATCACAGAACTCCACGCACATTTCCCTTCATGCCTCTAAAGAGACCAGAAGCAGCATTCACAGCTCTAACCACAGGAGCTCCGCAGACAGACTTCCCAGCAGGTCATGAGGACAGGAACCTGCTGGGACTCAAGGGCAAGAAGCAGCAGTAGCCCTCAGAAGAAAGCAATTATTCTAAAAGTGGACTTTGTAAGGAAGTTTTACAAGCAGGTAATTGCTGGAATCAGTAAGATACATTCAAAAGTTAGAAAAGAAAGCAGCAGCATCCTTAGTTTGCATACACAGCACACTTGCTTAACAGTCACCAGCACTTCTTCAGCAACTCACGGCTGCCTGTGATGAGAAAGTGACAGGACCAAACAAAGTGACTAAATGATATTAAACAGGCAGCTGCATGAGGTTTGTTTTTATACTTAATTCCATATTTTAAAGATTCAGGTGACGCTGAATCTGACACTGTTCATAGGAAAAACAAAACAAAACAAAACCAAAAAAAAAAAGGAATAATAATAACTACCGTCCCTTGATTTTATATTTGACTTCTGGAAACGCAACCATGTTTTACAAAGGCATTAATGTGACACAGGCACTGCTGGTTGTACTCCTCAGAGTGATTCATTGGAGGTTCTCTATCTAGTTATTTATTTCTCATAGTAGCCTCCAGCATCTACCTGATACTTACACCGGACTGGCATACAGCAATGCACCACCGAGAAGACGAAGCATTGCCACCATGCAGGATAGTCCTGTCATATTCTCACTGAAACCCACGCTGTATAGCAGAAAGAAAGCAGCGGGTTATCCTGAGGAAAAGACTTCATCCTTCCACAGCCTATGGCAGCGCACCTGAAGACAAAGTCTCAAGGAGAGCGATCCCCAGCTGGACCACCACAAGCTCCCCCCAGCACCCTGCTGTCAGCCACGCTGCTCCTCCCCAAAGCTGCCAGCAGCGACTAGATGCAGAGGATAAAGGTAACGACTGGTGTCACACACCTTCCCAGTGATAACAAACTGGCTGAGGCTTTGGACCAGTACAAATCTGACCATGCCAGTTTCCAGAAAGCGTCCAGCAGCTGTTGGAATGTGGCAAGAGGTAAGGCAGCTGTATTTAACAGCTTGAGAACACCTAATATTGTTGGTGTAATTTTCATATATACACACACGTGTACATACGCATATATCTATGTATATATCTGTAAGTCATTTGACTTGAATATGCTGGTTTTTATAAACAGTATTTCGGCCATCTTCCCATTAAAAAGCACGCATTAGTGGATAGCAAAAGCAGAATTATATAACATCTTAGACCAACTTTTGATTCAACTGCTAATTGTACTATTATGCACCTTCCATTTATGTGTATTATATGCAGAAAATAAAAATTATCAGAATACAGAAATATTACAGCAAAAGGAAAATACTACCATTTAGACCAATATGTTTGGAGCAAAAGACTTGTGCAAGTAAAGCCAAGAGCAGATGGTTAGCGTGAAGAGCACAGACCCCTACAGACGTCTGCTGAGCCAAAATTACTGCATGCCACAACACAGAATATCAATCCTGGCATTTTACAGCTATTGCAAAGATAATGGTTTCCTCAGCAATGCACAGAGATACTCCTCATCGCTTTGTTAAGTGTTAAGATTACAGGATTTTCTTCATTTCAATTATGCATGCATGTATGAAGATACAACAGCTTTTAATATGTACTATTAAGTGCAAATGAGATAACAAGACACTTTTAGAGGACTCAATACTTCCTTTACTAAAAAGAAATCATATTTATGACTATATTCTATTAATTACAAATAAAGAATTATTATTCACCATTTTTAGTTGCTTTTTCAAATATATAACTGAAAGACTTGACTTGTAAACATTGAACAAAACCACCATCCCATTTTCTTGTTTACTTAGCCATGAAACAGATACATTTCAGAAAAGATCATTATGCATCACATAACATTCAACAATTAAACTGCACAAAAGTTGCATCTTGTAACACATATTTCTGTTATTACTGAAAAGAAGTCCAGGCCTGAAAAATCAAGTTGCCTTTTTTCCCCCCCCTCCTTGAATGCTTGGAAAGGAGAACAATTCACAAAATTAATCAGCAAACAGAAAATAACTAGAATGAGTTTTTAAAATTTAATGCATTATAGAATAAATTTCATTCTAAATAAAGTTAGAATTAAATTCCTTTTCAACTTGACTCAACCTTAATGTGTTACTTCGCTAGAAGACAAAGTAAAGTCCATTTTTTAACCCTTTCTAAAATAAAAAGATTTTAAAGATATTTACATGATACATATACCACTTCCACAATTTACCTTGGCAACAAAGATCAAGCCAATAATCTGTTCTCTCCATAGAATATTCAGAGTGTTTGGGAGCATACTATCTGGAAATTAAATATTTAGTTCAAAACTAAATGTAAGTTGTAGCACTTTAATATACCGTGCACACAATCACGTGCAGGGTCTCTGAATGATGTAGTATTATATGTCCGTATTAGCATGTTAATAAAGATAGAAACAGAGTCTCTAAATAAAAATTTAATTAAATTTTTATTAAGACGCTTTATATTCTTACTAATTTTTACTGGCAGTATTAAAATCAAAAGCCTTACTAAATCATGTAGGAAAGCAGGCAAGGAGCAGTAATATGACAAGGGAATTCACATTCTGTCCTTTCTGTAAAGCACAGGCACCGAGTGCAATATTTCACTAGGCATTACATAGAAATTAATATTTATTTTTCAACCTTCTTTTAGTTATTTATTATATGAAGGTATTTTCTTTAAGTAATAATGCATTTAAAATCATTCATACCTCAATGTTTTAAAACACATCCAATTCCCACTACATTTCTCACTCAGGCAGGAGAAACCTCAAAGTTTGGACCAAATCACATTATCCAAAAAAAATCCAGCACCCAAATAAATCAAAATATTTTCCCAAAAGTGAACAAAAATGAAATTTTCCTCCTGTTTTGCCTCACTTCCAACCTCTTGGAAACACGCCAGTCTTAGAAACAATCTGCATTCGATCTATGGAATTGATTTACAATCAAGTGAGGAGGGAAGAACTAAGACTAAAACAAAAATCCAGCTTTCCTCTTAACTGCTACTACTCCAGGAACATCAACAAAAATACATAATTTCTAGCACTATTTTGAAAAATAAGATTGATAATATTGATATTCTGGCTATACTATATTTGAGTATTTATATTCTGCATCTATAGAAAGGGACTTCTGAGATTTCTTACCTTATGTAGAACCACTTTGTGTAATCAAGGAGTTGATCTTTCTTGTTAACCTAATGCATTTCAAATACCTTTAATGTAACTTGTACACAAAATTTAATTGTTCAGTGATTCTCTGGAATCACAGACAACATGTAAGAGATACTGCACATTTCTAACAATAGCTTTGAACACCAAAAAAGTCAAAATTACTGCAAGCACCTTAGAATATTTCTGTAGTGAATTATGCTACTGAATAAAACTACTTAGTCAGATATTATGTAATGGATATCACACGTAAGGTACTTTATTATGAATATGCCCTGTAACATACACAAATCCTAAAGGGGAAAAATGGTAATAAAAAGAATAATACTTTTTCTTGCCAGATATGTGAGCACATTCAATGTTCTCAGAAAGAATTGTGGAATATCACATTCACTGAAGAATCAGTCTGGTAAAATGACTTGGCAAAAGGCATCAGCAGGATGTACTGGGTTTTGCTATAACCTGCTACATGGAATTTTACAGGTCTTGTTTAATGACATCAGAGAAGCCAAACCATGAAAACAAAGACTACGGAAAAACTCTGTTCTGTATCATGACTCAGAAGTAGTAATAATACCATGGCAATTTGTACTCCGTAGTATATTTCAGTAATAATATTATTGTTGCCAGGCAATACTATTTAAATAGTAGCATTTTACTTATGTGACTCGTCTCATCTACTGCCATCTAGCAAATGTGTTAAACCACCTTCTGGAACTGTCTGCCTGAATGGAGAAGAGCTGGTGCTACCAGAATCACTGAGTGCAAGTTAACTTGTACCTCAAGTAAACTGTATGCAAGCAGCAAATATTCAGCTGACCCTCTACTGTGATGACCACTGTCCACCAGACAGTCTCCCTTTAATGGAATTGTCTTTACTACAAAAAAAAAAATATTGATGAGTCCTCATCTTCTATTAACTAAGATCTGGCAACTTCAAAAGGCAAAAGCCCCATCAAAATAGAGGTGCTATACATATTAAAACAAAGAATTAAAAAAGGTATAAAATAGACTACTGTTCTAATACATACGTTAATATGAACCACGGAGGTTAACTCTACAAAATAAAAAGACAAATCAACAAGTTTGAGAAAAATTCAGTTGTCTTGTCAACAAATAAATCACCAAAATAAATAAATAAATAAAGTTACTTGAAATCAACCTTTAGTCTCATGCAGTAACAGAACTGATGAATAGAAGCAATTAGTGTGAGCTGCAGAGAAACTGCTCGAAAGACCAGGAGATTCAATGCATAATTTCCTCAAATCTGTGGGATTTATGCACATCAAAACCACAGGAACACTCCTATCCTAACCTCAAATACAAAGTGCCATTCAATGAGTATGCAGCAGCAGGATGTTGACTCAGTGCACTACAGCTCAAAAAACTGCCACATTCATCCAATAAATGGCTCTACAGAAGACATTTGTGCAATAAAGAATTGCCAATTTATGAATAACCTCAAAATAATTCTTCTCTACTATTCTTTTCTTCTTCTGTTTCCCCATCTCTACAAAGGGAAAATAGAAAAAGATAGTGAATTTAATCTAAAGTAACCCTAGAATCAGAGCATCAGTCGAGGTCAGAAGGGACCTCTGGAGATCATTCTCTCCAACCCCCCTGGCTCAAAGCAGGGTCAATGACGGCAGGCTGCCCAGGACCACGTCCAGTCAGGCTTAGAGCACCTCTGGGGATGGAGATTGTACCACCTGTCTGGGAAACCTTCTCCAGTGTCTGGACACCCCAACAATAACTTTTTTCCAAAGTTTGAAAAGGTTTCTTGTGTTTCAGGAATTTCAATGTTTCTTGTCCTTTTGCAGGACACCACCAAGATAAGTCTGGCTCCATCTTATTTAGACCCTTCCATCAGTTCTTTATATATATCAGTAAGAATCCCTGAAGTTCCTCTTCTCTAGGCAAAGCAAATATGAAAAATTACAGTTTACACAACAATTTCCTCATGGATCAGACAGCACTCAGGCAAAACTTACACCCAAGTTTTAGCTTATCGTAGCTTTCTTGAAAGAATCTACTATTTTTTCTTGGGGAGTCTGGTATCAAAACCCCTTCCACTAACAATGACAAGTTTTGTAATGACGTCACAAACATTTTCTTCTTTCTTCCTTTACTTGAAATAAGAATTATCCTGATAAAGGAAAATTGCTGACCATCACTGGTTTCAAATGGTAAAAATGGCTAGATCTATTTTTTTTGACTTTGTGTGTGGTGTTATCCTGCACTCAGCTCTCACAGCAGTCTACAGAAACAGATGTATCAAGAGCTTATTCAGATAAAGGAAATGCTATTTTCTACTGTTTTTCATTATGGCTGACAATCAGGGTATTCTGTTTCTGCATTCTTGATTCTAATTATTCTCTACCAAATTAAAGGGAAAAAAATGCATATTTTAGAGACAGAACTCTGTATCAACAGAACAATGATCAGAATCCACTATTTTAAACTATATATAAGAATTAGTTATAATTCAACTTATCTGTTGATTAAATTGCTATGTTCTGGAATACTGGAACACAGATTTTGAAGGTGAAGTCTGTTCTTGAGAAATTCACGATGAATACTGTTTAAGATAGACTAGAAGGTTGCCATAAATAATCCCACAAGTCTAAATAAAAGACACAGCCCTCCTACTCATTATCAAATAAGTAAACACCACCACCATCCTTCCCCCCGGACTTCAAAACAGGACACCAGTACACTAAACTGATGTGTCTCAAATTCCCATTTCTTCTCTTCTGCCTCCAAAAAAACCTAAGAACATGTATGGCAAATTGGTGTTTCAAATATTTAATTCTTCAAAGACAGGGAAAAAGAATGTTAAATGAAAGCTTGCATATCTTTAAACTGGAAAGGAGTAGAAAGATACTTTATTAATTGAAGAGGAAAAGTCCATAGTCTTTATTTGGTCCTTCCATGTTAAATACACTAAATCTATGCTGAAACTATTAATTTTGTTTCCTAACATTTGTTCCCTTCACATATATGTTTATGACTAAAACTTTCTAAAAAACAAAAGGGCTTCTTATGTTCCAGAGATTTAACTCCTGATACAGAATAATTCCTTCTGTTCTCTGGACAAAAGTAGGTTTATTATGAAGCTGATCTAACAGAAGCCAGTTGGGCACTATGTACAAAACTCCTAATAAATTTCGAGCTTATGTAAAGGGAATTGTACAAACACTGGAAAACAACAACAACAAAAAAAAACCCACAAAAAAAAAAACCAAAACAAAAACAAAAACAAACAACCCAGATCTATTTCACAATCATTTGCAAGAGCTGGAAATGAAACATAGCTCATACACATCAGTGATTCCTCCCACTTGTGCTACAGAAGTGTACTGACTGGCATAGTCACAAATCTAGAATGCAAGTATTTTTATCAAAAACATAAAAATACCCCCAAACTTAGACCAGCAATAAGAAAAGCATTATAACTATACAAACATTTAGCCATCTCCAAACTCAGTCACCCTAAGGCTCCAAGGACAATGTCATTACCTGTTCCTGTGCTGCCTTCACCACTGTACAACATGCATACTATTGGACTGACGTTATTCAAAGACGCCACAAACTTATCACATCACATAAACCAGTAACTCATTATAGCGCTAGCTTGTTTTTCCTTCCTTTACTTTTTTTCCTAAGGAAAAATAAAAAGGATTCCCATTTCCCACCATCAAGCAATTTTAGAATAAAGAACACACACAGAGCAATCAGTAAAACATCAAAGCTGTCGTAACAGGAATCCAGAAAATTCACACATTGGTCATATACAGTCACAATAACTGTATGTTGTTTTTAACAGGTCAATTATGGAACATTTTGTAGCATGTGTTTAAAACGTATTTTACAAAAGAATACCATATCTGGCTTGCCCTTAATACTCCATGCTGTTTATGACATAGTCACAGAACAGAATCTTCCTCTTCTATGTACTAGAACTAAAACTTTATGCATCACTTGAAATAGAAATGCTGGCATAGTCTCAAATTGGGGAAACAGAATAGACACCAAGTGAGTTAAATTAATTCAGAAGCTTGAACCAATCAAGAGCTTGGAGCCATCCTGCTTTTTCATGTACAAATTTAAGTCTTCTACAGATATGTGAGGGATCCTGGTCTGTAAGATCACCAATAGCAGATACAACACAAGGATCAATGGGACCTTAAATTCTTCTATGACTTCTAAAGACTGTGTTACTTCAAACTCACCACAACTACTTATGCCAGATAACTATTTTGTAGGTGTGAGTCCCATTACATTCTGATGACTTGGCATTTTAATCACTGTAACTTTCCAAAAGTGCAATGCTGAAAATACAAAGACTTGGTACAAAGATTCAATGTAACATCATACCACCTGAGGTCACAGAAATCATTAAATTAATAAAAGAATTTGCAAAATTTGCAACTTTTGCTAAAAAAAGGAAATGCGTGATGCCTACACAAGACATATAAATGATCAAGTTATTGTACTGTACCTGATTTCCATGAAGATCTAAAACATCAAGATTTTTTAGGTTCTCCAGATTTGAGATCTTCTTTATTCTGAAAGATTTCAGTTATGACATAAATTATTTTTCACATGAGATAAAAAGTATCTTTCATTTTCCAGCTAATACAAAACTTATCTATTAGTCCCTGCTACCAAAAGTAACAACAAAATAACAAAAGTTTTGAATCACATAAAGAAACTGAATAAATGAATAAGCATGCCTCAGACTATTATCTTCTTTTCTGACTGCCAATAAGGCAATACTGGCAGGGCAGTCTGTACCTGGCTCTTCTAGAAAGTTGAAAAGAGAAGGAATACTTGCACCACTAGTAAACAAAGTCAACAACCAACCTATCCAGACACCTAAATAATAAAAACATTATTACTTGCAAACAGCTAATTCCAAACAAGTTTAAAGAAATAATGTAGTGACAAAGGCTTTTGAGATTTTGTTAGAAGAACATACAATCTAAAAAGAAAAAAAAAGAAAGAGGATGAAAGCTACCGGTCGTTTTTAGACAGTGTAGATCTCTAGATGTGGCAGTATTTCTTCTAACCCTGTACAGCTTCACTATCTTAAAACTTTTCCATCTGTCTTACTGCCTCAGACTCCAAACCTTGGTTATTATACACTCAACAGCATCATCTACTGGCTGATGATTTTAAACACCATGTGTACTTTGCACTTGCTTTGAGAATAATCAAAGATCACATATAGATCACGCTGAAAACAAGTTGCTACCAACTGTGTCTGACTTGTAAACATTTATGATTGTCCTAACTATCCCCAAACCATACTTTAATGTAAACAAACCATAGAGC
This sequence comes from Thinocorus orbignyianus, assembly GCA_013400375.1. Classification (NCBI taxonomy): domain Eukaryota; kingdom Metazoa; phylum Chordata; class Aves; order Ciconiiformes; family Thinocoridae; genus Thinocorus; species Thinocorus orbignyianus. The sequence continues at coordinate 2,058,400 of VXBW01007210.1, forward strand.
ACTCAATATGGTTACGATTTGGAAAATAATCCCTTAAAGCACCTTAAAACTATTATTCCCATACTCCAATGTTTTGCTATAAACAAAACTAATTTCTACAGGTGAGATTCTTCATATAAAACCTCGAGTAACACATTGCACTATTGAAAGTTGCCAGTTTTGAACACAGGCTGAATTAGGAGATATATTCTTTGTAATCTGCACATAACTGAAATTTACCAGTTCTTCCTTTACTGAATACAAAGAAAACAAGAAAACTGAACAAAACCAAAGCACAACCCTTAGATGTGTGAGCAATTCCAGAGACTTCTATTAAATTGCTGGAATTACAAGTTACAGGATCTGAACTGTATTTTTAGAAAGTACTACAACTAGGAAGTTGTATCTTCCAACAGAAGAGAATCTATAAATAAGCAATAAACCCCATGATTCCTCTGTCTGATTTTTCCCCAGCTAAACACATCAGGCAGAAATACTTTTTATAGGTTATAAAGAATCAATGAATGTTTTATGTGATGTGAAGATAGATTACACCTGTCACACAAATCTAAGAACACATATTTAACAGCTGATCAGAACAGAAGATTAGATGAAAACACATAAAATACTTCAGAACTGTCGCTAAAATGTACATAAGAAAGGACATCTCTGAAGAACATTATGAGCAAAAACTGTGTACTTCCTCAGTGGGACTCCTAACACTTGGCTAGTGTTAGGGATCAGCCCACTGGTCTCACAGTTAACATCACAATCTGAAAACTGGGTAAGTAACAGAAACAGTGACAGATAACAGTTGTTACACCATGAAGTATGGTACTTTAAGTTAGTTTTATTATTTTTACCTGTTCTTTCCCAACAAAAGGACTCTTAGGGATCTAAGAGTTGAAAGCCCGCTTATTTCCTCTATCTGATTATCATATAAATCTAAGAAAACAAGATGCTGTAGATTAGAAATGTTCTGGATGCGGGTTATAAAGTTATGTTGGAAATTCAGAAGGCGAAGATGATCTTCCCCATCGATAATTGGACACACTGTCAGTTTTTGCCTAGAAGGAAAAAGAAACACACATGTCAGTAACAAATTGGTAATCCACCTTCTACTCATCCAGTTTTACTGAACTGAAGAGGAAAGCATGTTATCTGGCATACAATAATATTAATGTAAATAGATTTGCTAATAATAAGGCAGTAACTCCTTACAATTAAAAAAAGAGAGTATGAAAATACAACAGAAGTGCTTGCAAAATTCTCCAAAAGCCTGTCCTCTTAAACAGATTTGCTTGTTACAAGGAAACTACATTTTAAACAGATGCAGCCTGACAATTTTTAATTTATTTTTTTCATCAGATACCATATAAGCAGTGAATTTAGATCAGAGTTCAAAGTGTTCTGTGCCTATGCAATTTTTCTTTGGTTTATAGACCTTTACATTTGAAATATTAATACATAAAATGTGATAAAGGAAAATATATGAGAAATTATGCTGAAAGTGGTTATTCTTATTTTAGGATTATTCTAGAAGGAGTCCTACTGATGTGACAAAACTTTTTGGACTACACAAAACCTACCCCCCCAAAACCCCCCACCCAAAAAAAAAAAACACCAAACCCCCAAACAAAAAAAACCCCAACAATTAAATATCTATCAAGTAAAACTTTTTTTGTGTATCCGGGGTTAAGGGAAAAAGAGAAAAAAAGACAAAGAAAACCGTTTTACAGTCAATGCATCAGATTAGAACTACTGGAGACACAGCCTCTTTCTGTAGATTACTTGCATCACCTTGCATTCAACTCTTAAACTAGCTCCTTAGCTTACTGCAAAAAACTTTCGCTGCCTTAGATGATGGTTATATGCATATACATATATTCATCACAAAGACATTTGTGCAGAATTTCTCTATGAGGCATGATCTTCCCTGGAAAAAACACAAAAAACCCAAGAAAACCAAACCCACCACTCACACCACTGACGACAGACATTACTGGGATACTTATCACTTTACCATCAGAGTAACAAGCTATGGGGTGTGTGCTCCATAACCCCCTCACCTTTCCAGGGTAAGTCTATCAGAGTTCAGTAGTTTTTCTTCAGCAGTACGTTGCAATACAGGAAATGTTATTGATGAACTGCTCCCAAAATTTGTGTTATCTATCGGAAAATCACAGAGAAAATATATCAACTACTACTTTGTAAAAATCATTTCATTAACTACAGATAACAAAAGCAGAATTCTTTTTCTTATTAAAAGTGAAGTTACACAGTATATGAAAGCACATTTTGCCTTCCTTCAGTACTTTGAGTTCTCAGTTTTCTTTCCTACAATTTTTTGTTTACAGCTTTCTACATCCTCTTTCCAAAGTACGTCCATTTATTTAATTTCCGAGAGATTTTTAACACCTATTTGTTTTAAGTAGACATTTTGGAGATGCTTTTGTTTTGATTACAATACCCAGTGGTGTTTTAAGGTAAGGCTGTGTAACTGTTTCACAATTTCAGTATCTGAATTTAAAAATACAATATCACTTAAGACATAGATCAAGTAGATGTTGATAGAACCAGAGACTAAAGCACCAAAACAATGAAACAGTCCCACTGAGCCACAATTTCGAAGTCATTTAAAGGCAAATGCATGCAATACTTAGTAATCATTGGTATTGTGTTTTACTCCATTACCAAGAAAGAAACAGGTAGCCGTTTAAAATATATTTACAAAGCCACCCATCTTTACCCACTTTGTTAATGTAAGGGGGAAGAGGAAGAATGACTAAAAATACCTGCAGAATAAATTAATAACTATTGCCTGTGAGCTTTGGCTCACTGGAAAACAATCCACTGAAAAACATTGGTCAAAAATAGATCATAGGATTATAGAATCGTTAAGTTGGAAAAGACCATTAAGATCATCAAGTCCAACCACAAAAATTATCCTGCATACCAGAAAAATAACAGGCTAAACTTCTACGTGTTTGCCCCTTTTTTCCCCACCTCCCTTTAAATGAATCAAGCATGTTAATGGGAAAAACATTAACTGTTCAACAAACAAAGATTGTTTTACTACTATAGAGAACGAGTCCATTGTTTTCTAAAATATGTCATTAGAAGACACAACTATGTAAATAGAAGAATTTGTTGTGCAATTCAGAATCTTTTCAGTGCTACTTTCTAACATTTTTATCAGTGGCTACTCTTAACAAACCAGTGTAATGACCAACATTCCCTATGTATCCTTCAATGTGAAAAAAAATTGTGAAGAGGGAGGAAAAAAAAAAAAGAAAAAAAAAAAAAAGAGACACCCCGCCCAACAATTAACATTGATGCAAAAGTCTTAAATTAATAGTGTTTCGGGGTTTTAGGCCAATAAACAGAACTGAGACTTAAAAATCAGTCTGAAACATGAAATGATGGCAACAAAGTGACTTCTTTCTTCTAATGTCATCCTCCTAAAGACATATGTGAAAGACCCCTATTTGTTAAAGAAGGGTATACAAAAAGCCTGTATTTAAATGCCTATGTCACATTTTGGAAAATATTTCTAGTGCTTTCCTGACAATGATCTATTAACCTCTCTAAATACCTGAAGGGAACACTAGACAACACATGCCGTTCAGCCATACATTCTGCCCGGCAGAAGCAGCACATCTTACAGGGCATAACTTTCCAATAAGACACTCAGTTAAAGAAGAAAAAAAGGGGGTAAGGGGTAGAGAGACCAACAAGAGAAGTTTCCACCGTTACTTGAATCACGCGAACGAATAGTATGGCTGTTCTGTTGGGATCTGAATTTTGTAGGTGTGTGAACAGAAGACTCACCAAATCCCAATAAAGAACCCGTGTTCTGCTTCAACTCCAAACCAGAAAGTTCTGTCAAGCTGGATGGTACTGGAAAATATATCTGCTTATTACGCACCGAAGGACTTAACACTCTTTGGTCTCCTGTGTGGGGAAAAAACGCAAATTGCAGACTTAAGTTTACTTCATAATAACTTGCACAATACCCCTAAAAATTAACCCATTCTGAACAGTTGTTGATCTTCCTTTTTACCAGAATGAGTAAAGAATTGCCATAATAATTAAACTGATTTGATAATCACTTCTTTCATACGACAGGCGAAGAGCAGCAGTGGGGCAAGAAGCGTTGTGTTTCAAGGCTCTTCACAGTTAGCAGCGATATCACCGAATACGTTGTTTTTCGATGACAAAAGCACACAAGCACAACAGGAAAACTCTCTCTTCACATCAAGGTTCTGAATTAGAAACTAATTTTGTTTAAACAGACTAAAATGTTAAACATCCAATAAAATGTTACTGTGTGGCTTCTGAGGCAACGCATCATAGTCACATCGTGGACTGTGGCTTCACACACAGAAGGAAGGATGTTCTTCCATGGACAAAAAGAGGGGCAAAAAGTGACGAAAGAAGCCATCTGCACAAGGCAGTAGAAGGACAGAGGGTTCAGGTTGTGACACAGCAGTAATTATATTGAGTTACAGTAGCCAATTAGACAAAGTTGACACTTTTATATATTCTAATCATAATACAGTCTTTACTGTTCAGTTAATAAAAAGCGATACTAAAGACAAACAAATCAAACTGTTGAGTATCACCTTGCCTTCCTGAATAGTTTTTTTCCAGATCATGCTGCAGAAGTCTGTTGTGGAAAGATGACTGTTCCTTATTTATCCGGAATTCAAACTGTAACACAGTATTTAAGACAAATGTTAAAGTTTTCAAATGCAAGTAATGTCTTTACACAGACAAACGCAACCTTAGTAGCCACTACAGTTCTTGGGAAACTTCGCAAATGCTTTAAAAAAAAAATACTAAATAACTGCTCCGCCAAAAAGAGCATTCATTCTATTAAGATACCATGACCAAAAAGTCTCAGTGCTGGAAACCAAAATTAAAACATGGAAGTTACCAGCATACTCTGCAGTCGACTAAAGAAGGAAAGTAAATCCAGCCTATAAGGTACACCACAATTACAGGACGCAAACAGGTACCGATGGAAACGTTAGCAATTGTATCTAGGTATATTAAGCATATGATAGGCTATGGTACATCCCCAAGTTTTTACTTTATGTATCTTTAACAGGACGAGGATGAGATAAACTACCAGCAGACTATCAGATACATCAGATGTTGTATTAAAAGTCAACACACTACGACTGAAAAGGCATCTCCCTTCTGAAAGACTGTACAGCTGTATTAATTAATATAACTACTAAAGAACAGGTAATAATTACTGGTTTGCTTTTATCTGCTATCGATGAGGTCTGGATAACTAGCTGAAGACCACAATTATTAACCTGCAAGTTGGAAGAAAAAAGAGATGGAATGTTACATTATTAAAAAAATGCGTATCAATACCAAAAGTTGACTGCAGCATGATTTTTTAAACACCACAGGTATTTTCAACAGCAAAATCTAACAAGAAAGGAACTATTTTGCAAAGCCATTATGAAGAATGTGTCACAGCACTAAATAATGCCAATTTTTAGTGTATAAAAACCCAACAAAAACACACTGAAAGCATGACTTCCATGGGGATGCTAACCTCATTACGAAGAAAACAGGTGCTTAAATATGAGAAATTTATTATTAAGGCAAAGTGTGCTGTTCATTTAATGGGGTTTTTATGACAGAACGCAGCATCTCCCCGCTGAACGACGGAAACCTTTAAGAGAACATGTAACGGCCTACGGAACCGGGGGACACTCTCAGGTACACCCCCGGCGCCAAGACCCCTCCAGCCAGTGGCGACGGGGCGAAGCCCGAGCTGCCCCCGTCCGCCCCCCCGGGTAGCGGCCCCCGGGGGCTCCGCCCGCCGCCAGGCACCACCCGCGGCCGCCCCTTGGCTCCCTCAGCCCGGTCAGGCAGAGCTGCGGAGCAGAGGAACACCGCCCATCCTGCCGCACACCCACAGCTGAGGGGGAGAGACGGCCGCCAGCCCCCCCACCCACGGCAGCACCTACCACCGCGCCGGTGCCGGCCCGAGGGGCCCTGCTGGGCCGGCACTTGCTGGGCACCATGTCAACCCCGGCTCGCTCCCTTCGCCTCACGCCTCGGCACCGGCCGCCGCCCCTGTCGGAAATCGCTCCGCTGTTACCGGGGCAACCGCCGCTCCCGGCCAGCTTCGCGCCTGCCCCGCCCCGCGGCGGAGCCGGCGCCCGGCGGCGGGAAGGCGTGAGGGGACGGGGAGGTGTGAGGCTGCCCGTCGCGGGGTCTGGCCCGCCCGGCGGGGCCTGAGGACAGGGCTCAAGCAGGCGTCGGGATGAGCCTCGCAAGCGAGCCCATATCACCGAGCACTACATCAACCTGTAGTAGTAAAAAAAAGACAGTAATATCGTGAAATTCTGAATTCTAAGTTCAAGTGACTCTGTGAAAACCCGTGAAAAGGCCAGAAGCCGGACGCGCAGCTCAGGTTCCAGCTGGGCCTCAAGAAGTATCCCCACAGACGCACATTGTGCCAGGCGTGCAGGCCGGGCTCAGGGCCTGCCTCTGGGCCTGCTGCCCGCTCCGGGAGCCCAGGGGCCCCGCCAGTGGGCGCTTTTAAACAGCCATGGGTGAGTCTTTCTAGCCCCTCGGTGGCCAGAACAGCAACGACGGGGCTGGCTGTGTGTGAGAGGCCTGCGAACTGCCTCACTGCACCTTTCCCAGCCCTGCCGGGGCCTTGTGTGTCTCGCTTTAGTTACCGTTTGCTGAAAGGCTAGCAAAAATACTCTAACTATGGCTTAATTTGTAAGAAATACAAAATATGGGGTGTTTTTTATGGTATGTAGACCACTGTGCCAACAATGAATGTGCCCTAAGAAATCTGTGAAAGTTTTCTATGGGGCTCATGGGGTCGTAACCCCAAGTATCAGGAGCTCAGCTGAGGTAGGGACTCCTCTATGGGACTTATCTACATTATTCATTTAGCATTAAGTTCTCCTGTGACTGCAAATACTGTGTGATGTCTGCTGGTAGTTAAGCGCTATAGAATTGTGGAATGGTTTGGGTTGGAAGGGACTTCAAAGATCATCAAGTTCCAACCCCCCTGCCTCAGGTGTTATTACTGTAGAACATTGCTATATTCAAAAAATCAACCCAAACACATTAGCCTGGTAATTTCAATGAAGATCTAATCAACACAGTGTTTGAAATTACATCAATCTTCATCTACACTAATTCTCGCAACATTATTAACAAATTTGTGGCAGACTAGATCACAGAATCATAGAATTGTCTGGGTTGGAAGAAACCTCCAAGATCAGCTAGTCCAACCATCAGCCTGAGTCCTATAAAAAAGCCATCATTAAACCATATCACCGAGCACTACATCAGCCTGTCTTTTAAATACTTCCAGGGATGGTGCCTCAGCCGTTTCCCTGGGCAGCCCATTCTAATGCTTAATGACCCCTTCAGTGTAAAAATTTTTCTTAATATCCAATCTGAACCTCCCCTGGCGCAACTTGAGGCTATTTCCTCTTGTCCTGTCCCTGTAACTTGGGAGAAGAGACTCCCTTTCAGGTAGTTGTAGATGATAGCAACAGTAGGACTCCTCAAAGGAACACGCTGAGCATTGGCAAGGCCAGAGGCCAGTTGTGTGCAGTGACCACAATATAGCAGAAAACCAGATCTGGTGTCCTTCCCTATAAAATCAAGTTCACTTAACCTCAACAGAAGGAGTAATCAAATAAACAGAAATGTCTCTCAAGCATCATTTAGGTTTGCTGCAGCACAAAATACTCACACTGGTGCTGACCTCGTTCCTACCTGGGGAACTCAAATAATAAATGATAATAAATCCCCATACATGCTGTCCCCTGGAACAGGGGTTCTGCATTTGTATTTCTGTTCCTGCTGAAATCGACAGCAAAGTGATGCCCTACCCAAGACTTATTACAAAATACCATTGCGCTAGCAGAGAAACACAGATTTGGTTAGCAACGCATGGAAGCCTGTTTCATTAACAAAATATTTCATTGCTTAAGGCATGTTATAAAACAAACGGCAGCCCCGCTGCCCGTGTGGGACCTGTGGGGACAACTGGCCCCTGCACATGGTTCCACTTTTTGCCAATCCAAATTTCTCAGAGTAAGTCGTACAGACAGCCTCAGAGGGATTGTGCAGCAGGAACAAGGATGCCCCAGATGAGCTAAAGATCCAGCCAGCACTTAGCAGTTTGGGTTCAGACAGTACTGACAGAAAGATCTCCCTTGTCTGAAGAATGAACACTTACACAGTAAATTGAAATGCTTTAGGCTGTAATCCCAAAAATGTGAATATTAATTTCACCTCAATAGCTGAAACAGTCCACTCAAATATAGTGCAGTAGCCTATAGGTTCAAAATAAATCAGTGTTTTCTCAGAAAAGGGGCCTCTATGTATTAATGAGTTTTTACAGGGAATGTTTGTATTCTGTTTAAGCACCGTGCCGAGCTAGAGGAGCGTTCTAGAGAGAACACACATCCCATCACGGCCTCGTTCACTGGGTTTGCTTATTTCCAGGTGCCATCCTCTCCCTTCCAAACCTCTCTTACCCCGCGTCACCTTCCGAATGTCCCCAAACGCCCCGCGGTGGCACAGGGAGATGGATGAGGAGCGGGGGCTGCTCTCCGGTGAGGAGCTCTCTGTCGCGACAGCCGCACTCCCGATCCCATCGCCAGCGGGGGAGACGCTCCCCGCGGCGGGCCGAGCGCTGGGGCGGCGCGGCTGGAGGCGGGCCCG
>VXBW01007210.1:2067150-2090662 GCA_013400375.1 Thinocorus orbignyianus
GGGGCGGCCGGGAAGGCGGGACGCGCTCCCGGGGGCGGCCCAGGGGACCCGGGCCGGGCTGGCCGTGCCCCCCACGGAACCGGACTCCCGGGCGGGACGTGGCTTCCCCGCAGCCGGGCTGTGGTGCCTCCGGCAGTCCCGTTACACTGCCTTCTATAGAAGGGGCTCGGGGTTGGTGCTGGGTGTGCGCTTGTTTGGTTTGGTTTTGTTGTGTTTGTTGGTTTTTTTTCCACGTAGAACCACAGAGTTCTTCTTTAGTAGAATGAAGAGGCGAACAAGCAGACCTGTTCTATGGCTTTGGAAACAAGTTGGCCAGACTTAAAGCAAAATCAGTTTATACCCACAAGTAACTACAGCTTCATAATCTGCACTTTACTGTTTGATAATGGCAATAGTGTTGTGTGTTTAACGAGACCTCGCGGGAGCTGTCACTGATGCCTGGGTTTGGTTTGATGCCAATCAGAATCTCTTACTTGTACAAGGAACATCCAGGATTTTTCGGCCAGAAAACTGTGGAGGGCAAAAGCTCAATAGTTGCAGTTCATCTTGTATTTTGTCCTGAAGCTACAGAGGCAGTAATAAATTCAGTCACATCAAGATTTAGGCACAGTAGCATGAAATTCAGGATTTCTAATCAATTCTCTACCTTCATATCCCAGCACTGACTCAAAATGAGCTGCAGTGCCTTGTTTTAAATCTCAGAGGGGTAGTCAGGGAAGCGGAGTTTTCTGCAGCTGCCAGAGTTACCAGCTCTGTGCTACAGGAACAGGAGGTGAGCATCCCTAGACACAAGTGAGGTTTTTAAACTGGCTCTGCTTGGTCTTTCCACAGTCATCTGTGACTGTTGTATTTTTATAAATCATGTGCAGCAGTCTACAGTGTTGCATTCCAATTACCAAGTTCTTTATTGCAGAATATTTTTTACATTTGGGCTTTTTTGACAACATTACTTGCCTTAGAGCTTCTGGCTCTGACCTAGACTAGAAAATAGGGTGATTATTGAAAAAATAACTCTGTAACACAGCTTTGTAAAATAGGTTTATAACACAGTGCCGATGTATATTAAGTCCTTGCGAAGGTTGCATTTTTGTAAACGGCCTGTTCCTGGTGCAGGAAGGGGCAGAGGTATTGCCATGGAAAGAACTATTGAGTCTCTACATCAGAAGTAGGTGAGTGGAGTTCACACATGCTTTTGCCATTTACATGTAACTTTAGCTAACATCTGATTGATAGCAAATAATTTACCCAAATATTTGGAATGTTGTCAGTGATGGTCTAAAACTGCCGTGAGTCAGCCAGGCCAGTCTCCAGCTAAGCTAGCAGACAATTGAGATTATTTTCCCCCCCATTTTGAGCTTTTGTAACTGAAGAAATGAAAAAAATTTCCTCATGGACAAGATACTGGTTCTTTGGGAGATCTCCGAGTATTTGTGACATTAAGTTTGCAGCCGTTCAGCTGCCAGGTACTTCAGAAAAATCTTCAGACTGTTTACTGGAAACTGCTATGCATAGAGAGAGGCTATTCTTGCTCAACTTAAGTGGATGCAGACAGACAAAGGAAGAATCTACGCTTGAAAGGTGAATGTTTTTACCATGTTCTGAGTCTAAAATATGTTTCACAATAGAAATTGAAATGCAGTGATTACTGCAGCCACACATCCCATCAGCAGGCACCCAGAACTCTTATCTGCTAGTTTTTGTTATCAGGCTTGCACTTCCTTGGGGTGGTTATACTGTTGGAACATCAACTTAATGCTGTACATTGTTTTGTCACATAGCGCTTAGTAATAAAATACTGGATTCTTTTCAAGACTCCTCAAAAACCTGTCAGGAGGTTAGGCTCTATCCAAACAATTTAATTGCTGTTTGTGATTTTTGATATTTAAAACCCCAAATTTATTCTCCATGCAGATATGTGTTTGGTTTCTTGTGTGACTAATAGCCAGATGAGTCACCATGTTAAAAGGTTGTTTTTCAGTCCGTCCCAACTGTTTTGACAAGTGTATCCATTGCAAAGCTCTGAATGAAGAAACAAGCAAATTAAAGTTGTGAAAAACTACTAGGATTTTTTTTTTTTGTCAGTGTTGACTGACATTAATTTATCAACTACCTTTGTATAAAACAGAATGGGTTGGGTTGGACGGGACATTTAAAGGTCACCTAGTCCAACCCTCCTGCCATGGGCAAGGACATTCAACTAGATGAAGTTGCTCAAAGTCCCATCCAACCAGACCTTGTACGGTTCCAGGGATGGGGCATCCACAGCTCCTCTGGGCAACCTGTTCCAGTGTCTCACCACACTCACAGTAAAGAATTTTTTCCTGTATCTAGTCTAAATCTCCCCTCTTTCAGTTTAAAGCCATTACTCCTTGTCTTGTGCCTCTGCTACTCCTGGTTAAAGAGTCCCTCCCCATCTCTCCTGTAGCCCCCTTTAGATTCTGGAAGAGGCTGTAAGGTCTCCCCAGAGCCTTCTCCTCTCCAGGCTGAACAAACCCAACTCTCCCAGCCTGTCCTCACAGCAGAGGGGCTCCAGCCCTCTGATCATCTTCGTGGCCTCCACTGGACTCACTCCAGCAGGTCCATGTACTTGCGTTGCTGAGTAGAGCACTGCAGGTGGGATGAAGGCAGAGTTGAGTTGAAACCCTAGAGGTCCTAACAGTTTATCATAACTATTAATTAATATGGAGCCAGTAACAAATTTCTGCATTTGCTGTAGGTGGATTTTCCACATAGAAGTTGGTGGGGGCCATTGTAAGAGCCCTAACGGTTTTGTAAAAGCTGAACCATCTGCCTGGTGTGGATGTTGTATGTACGCACTGGGCAGAAATGGTGTGTGGTTCAGCAGTGAGCAATATCAATTTAGAGAGGTGAAATGAGACCTGTTTCACTTTGAATCAGTGCGTTAACAGTGTAAGTAAGGATAGGACTGATCTTTGCAAGTATGAAGTTCATTTTATTTTTTCCCCCCAAGCACGATGCTCCATTTTCTTTCCATCTTGTGCCTTCCCAATATCTGCAAATGTCTATACTAATAAATCCTCTAAAAACCATGTAAGCTCCATCCTGAATCGAAGGTAAGCTTTTCTTAGTAGCATGGATATGTAAAATTACTGAAATATGCTACATTTTTGGGGGGGCCCACGCTAGTTCTCAGTTGGTAGTGAATAAAAGATGAGTAGTGGGGTAAGGGAATAGCATGAATGAAAAATAAACACCCTTGGTTTTAATTCCTTCTGAAACCGGCACCCACAGCTGGCCATTAAATGTTTTTTGGTTTTTTTTTCTTCTATCTTAATTATAACTCCATCTATTATCCTCTACTTCTGGCACTGCCAAATACTTCAAATAATTCTTTTTCTCACTCTCACTCTTGTCGTTCCTTAGAACTGTACCCCATTAAGTGGCTGGGGAGATTTTAACGAGGAGATTGGTAGGATTGTGTGAGTATCCATGTGTATCTGATGTGTTGCCCTATCATCAGGAAAACCTTAATAAGTAAATAAATCATTACCTTCAAATCCCACTCAGCATTAAGATCACAGTCTCCAGTGCATCTCTGGGACAAAACTGCCAGGCGAGGGGATGTGGTAGCCCAAGTCCTCGCTGCCAGGTTGCCCACGGAGGACTCAAGTGTGGCACCTGTTCCCTTCTTCAACTGATTTCACAAGCTCTGCAAAAGCCAGTTAAGAGAGCTCTGGGAAAACGTGTGGCTCCTCCTTTTTGGTTGCTGAGGTACACGGGAGACCAAAGTAATACACGATTTATATTTCTAGGGAGTTCAGTGGGTGATTTATTAATTGTTTTAATAGAAACTTCCATGATGATTGCGCAGCAAAAATAGACTGCTAACAGCTTCACAAAAAAATTAATGACTTTGGCTCAAGGTAGATTTGTACATTATATTTCTAATTGCAACATCTGTGGCTGTAACCTGAGGGTAAACTTGCCAGAAGCCAGGTCACAATTTAAATGGTTGGTTGTATTTCAGTAACAAATGTGCTGCTGTAACTCTACGTGGCAAGAAGTTCCTCTCAAATCTGCGGTCACAACCCCTTTTTGGGGGACAAGATGCTAAGTGCTCCAGTCTGCACAGATACCTTGACAACTTGATGGAGGGGCAGAGAGAAAATGAGAATGACTTCTCCAGAGCCTGCAACGTGTGTGCCGGTATAGCTGTTGCTATATATTTTGCTGTTCCAAAGCCCTTCCCGTGCAGCTACGCACAGTTTCAGGCCCTGGGGAAACTGCTGGTGGAGTTACTCTGACCTGTAAGAAGTGCAGTAAACCTATGAGGCTGTCTTACTCTCTGGAGACTGGCTCCTGCACTCCTGCAGTGAGGAGGCTTGAGAAATCAGGATTTCATCCAGCTGGAATATTGATTCACCCCTATGTGACACTCCGCATGAAACACCTAAATGTCAGGCCTGCGTTTAATAGCTTCATCTTGAAAAATAAAGCACTGTCACTGGACATAGTTGGTATCGCACCTGCATGTCATGTTCTAGTGTAGGATTTGAGTTGGCAGGGTGGTTTGAAGATGCCAGTGTGTATGCATCATTGTTTTACACTGAGATCAGCTTTTGGAACAGGCTCAGGATGTGGACTGGAAAGCCCCATCCTCTGAGCTGGCCTCCTGGGCAGGCTGATACCTCTTTCATGCCCATGCGTGGAGTAAACTGGAGTCAGCCTTACGGTTACCCCTTTCCCTTTTGAAAGGCTATTTGAAACCTACTAACGTAAGATGAAGATCTCTTAATAAAATGATTTGACTGTTTTCCAGCAGCGGGGAAAATGACGATGACTGTGACCAGAACTGGAAACCACCAGAAAATGACCTGATCCAGAAGTTAATAGCACAGATTGAATATTACTTCTCAGATGAGAACCTTGAGAAAGATGCCTTCCTTCTAAAGCATGTGAGGAGGAATAAGATGGGCTATGTCAGTGTTAAACTTCTCACTTCTTTTAAGAAGGTAAGCTAATATTTTAAGACTTGAAGTGCCTTGTTTAAGCCTGATGAATCTAAACACACAGAGATAAGATGAAAATAACTTACTTTATAGAGGTGGTTTTACAGCTTCCTTTATCTGCCTCTCTTGGGCTGATTCAGTTTTGGTTTAATGGTTAGGTTTGTTTCAGCCAGAACTTTGCTGAACTTGTTTGTGATTGACTGGGGAACTCAGGCTTTTAAATTATCTTTCTGGGAGACAATAGGGCACAGGAAATGGGACATTGGATAAAATTAATTTCTAGATCAAATACTCATGAGTAGCCGAATAATCTTGGTGAAGTTACTTTCTTGTTTCTGAGAAGGGACAGCGAATCTGACCTTGGCCAACTGTATGGAGATCCAAAAATTATGAGTAGTAGACAGTTACCTGATAACTCACTTAAAGGTGAGGTGGGTTCTATTCTTTTTCACATTAGGAATTCTTATGTAAATGTGTGTATGTAACTGATTTCCAAAATTACATTAGAAACACTTTGTCAGGATTCTAAGTCTGACAGTTTTGCAGGGCTGTTCAGGCGAGAAGTTAAGACCCTCCCTGTTTCTGCAGACCACAAAGGCATAAGACCCATAACAGATAAACCCTTAAAAACTTCTTGGAAATAGAGAACTTTGGGAGGTTTTAGAGGGATATTTTAGAGGAAGGAAAAATCAGTTGAATAACATTAAGTCCTAAACGTGGCAAAACTATTTGTTTGGCAAATTTAACAAAATAAACCCCACAGAGCATGCATTTTGTTCATGGTTCAGACCTAGCTATGGAATGACTGAACATCACTAGAACAGGCTTTAAGCTAAGTAATGACTTACAGTTTGAAATTTAGTGTCAGTTCCTATTTTCAGCAGATTCAACAGGACATGAGCTTTACAGGAGCTCACTACTGCCTGTTATAGCCAGAAAATGGTTTACTTGTTCATTTCGTTTTCTGCTGCATGAAACTTAAATCCAGGTTTCTGTTTGTAGACTGGAACCTGCATCTGCCTTAATCTTTCTGTAATCAGTTTGAGTGGGTTTAATCAGTTCTGCTGCTTTAACCTGTGTCTGTCTTCAAGGTGAAGCACCTTACCCGTGACTGGAGAACCACAGCTTATGCGCTGCAGTACTCGGACACTCTTGAGCTCAACGCTGATAACAAGAAGGTTAGAAGAAATACTCCAGTTCCAGTGTTTCCAAGTGAAAACATCCCTACCAGGATGTTACTGGTGTATGATATCCACAGGATTTCTGAGCTGGAGGCTCTTAACAAACAGCAAGAAAATGGATGTGTACAAGAAAGGATAATGGAGCACCTCCTCAAAGCCTTTGTCACTTTTGGTGCAATTTCATCAGTTCGTATTCTCAAACCTGGTAGGGATCTACCACCTGATATGAGGAGGATCAGCAACCGGTACACCCAACTGGGAACTCAGGAATGTGCAATTATAGAATTTGAAGAAGTAGATGCTGCTGTACGTGCTCATGACTTCATGTGCGCTGAAAAGAAGGACACCGGCATGAAAGTTGTCCTAATAGGCATGAAACCTCCAAAGAAAAAGGTTCCCAAAGACAAGAACCGTGGTGAGGATACCAGCAAAAGCCTTAAGAAGGCTAAATCCCTTAATAAGAGAGTTGAGGAACTACAGTTTGTTGGTGATGAATCTTCAGCAAACAGCTCTTCTGACCCAGAGAGCAATCCAGCATCGCCAGTGTCAGGACGCAGAAGTACCGCAATGAACACCAGGAGTAATCTGAGCCCCGTCATTCACCCAACCAACCATTTGAGTCCTAATGTGTCACCCAGATCGAGTCCTTGGAACAGTCCGTCTTCGCTAAAAAAAGCAACCAGAAAGTCTCCACTGGCTGAAGACAGCAAGCTCAACCCAGGTACTAGCCCTGAAATGCCACGGAAAGGTACGGATTATTCCTCGGACAGCAGCGTCACTCCTTCGGGCAGCCCCTGGGTGCAGAGGAGGAAAGCTCAGACTGTAACCCAAGAGAGGAGTCCCATCGGCAGCCCCATGCTGGCTCGGAAAATACAGAACGCAGACAGGCTGCCCGTGGGGGTGCTGCGGCTGCCCAAGGGCCCTGACGGCACCAAGGGATTCCACAATGGCGGTGAAAGAAGGAAGGCTACAAAGAATGAACAGATCACACTTTGAAAGCAGTTTCACAAGTCACTCAACTGCTTTTGTTCGAGCCTGGTGAAAAACTGTCACTTGAGTGACCGAGTTAAGTCAGTATTTAATTTTCAAAGGTTTTGTATTCATATAGAAACGTTATCACGTGCATATTTATATACTCACCTCAGAGTCTCAGGCTTGTTGAGGTTGGAAGGCATCGCTGGAGACTGTCCAGGCCACCTCCTTTGCTCAAGCAGGGTCCACTACGGCTCACCTGGGGGCTTGAACATCTGCGTGGCTGGTGGCTCCCCAGCTGGCCTGGGCCGTATGTCCCCACCTTCAGCCACCCACACAGGAAAGGGTGTCTCCTCACCTGCAGGTGCAATTTCCTGTTCCAGTTGTTGCCCCTTTTCCTGTTACTAGCTATTGCTGGGAAGAGCCCAGCACCACCTTCTTTCCTTCTTCCAGCAGACTGTTTAAACACGTGGATGCCATCAGGCCCCGAGCCTTCTCCTCTCCAGCCTGAGCAGCCCCAGCTCTCCCAGCCTCTCACAGGAGCGACACTCCAGTCTCTAAACCATCTTACACACTTACCTACTGCCATGCCCTTCGCTCTAGTAGGTTTCTTTTTTTTAATGTAATAGTTGGAAATGCCTAAATATTGAAAGAGGCATAGGAATCACTCATGTAACTACATGATTTGCAAAGCTATGGTGCTGAAGAGCAGCGAGTAAGTACTTAGTTTGGTGGCTGTGCAATGACAAGCTGTGGTGTGTTGCTGGCCTCAGCCTGAGGAGCAGAGGGTTTGCACAATCTGTGTTTTCTCACACAGGTCTCCAAAGGCAGTGGTGGTTAGTAGGACCAAAAGGTGTATTTCCAGGTGATGTCAATAAAGACTCTGAGCATTGAAGACTGTTTTGTAAGGGTTCTCTCATATAATCAGATGGAAATAAATGAAAATATTAACTCAATCTAGATCTGTGTTGTACTTTAAAAATTAAGTCAATGAGTAGATACTTAAACCTCATCTTATACTGTGTGAAACTCTAGAAATAATACCTCAGAATTTCCACTGCGTTTGGGGTAGGAAGTCCTGTGCCCCAGTAACAGTGACAGTTACTGCACTCCAACTGTACATCAGTCATTTTTTACACAATATTATAAACTGAAGAATGGTTATCTCACTGCTAACTCTGAATTTAACAAGCAGGCTTGGCAAGAAGCACTTAAAATTAACTATAACCCTACCAGAAACCAAAGGAGGAACGTCTGCAGTTTTACTTCTGATACCCAGCTCTGCCTCACTGTTCTTCAGCCGCCCAGATACATCCCTGGTGTTTCCACTTTGCCCAAGCGTAACCCTCCAGGCAACCTCCTGTCACCAGCCCAGACAGGAGAAACACCCTGAACCCAAAGCAGGGCAGCACCCACGCTGTGTGCCCAGGACACCTGCGCTTCACTCATCATCAGGGAAGCGGGTTTTAATTATCAAACAATGCCCCATCTGCGTGCCAGCAGGCACCAAACTGTTTGGGGGCAGCACCAAACTGGAGCAAGGTGGTCTTTTGAAGACCCACAGAAGTCAATTGAATGGGAACACTGAGAACATGCTAACAGTCCATGGTGTTCAAAATGTGAGGTGCTGCACGCTTGCAGGAAAAGGCTGAATACAACAGCACATACCAGGGACCTGCTCTAAACGAACACACCTGCAAGTCAAGTTCAACATGTAAACCTTAAGAATAAAACCTTCTGAATAAGACTAGCCATTTCAAACTAAAAAGCTCATCCTTTTCCTTTAGAAAGTTTTACACTTAACCAATAAAACCAACACTGAGGATGACCACTTACTAAATAAACAGGCAAACGACAGTTTTTCTTTGCTACTAAACCAAATACTGTTACCGGAGTTACTGGGAGGCCACAGCCTGTAAAAATACTCTAAAACTTATTTTCCAAGAGCACGCTATCTCAGGGGGGTGTAGGCCCACTGACCCTGACACTGAGGTACGTAACTGTAGCATCCCAGAGAGCTGCTCAGCCCATCTTTAGACAACTTTTCCATAAGAAAGGGGAAAGAATACATTCACCATTTTAATTATTTTCGTAGAAAGAAAATACAAACTTGCTCAAACAGCACATGACAACGCAACTTGCTCAAACAACGGAAGATAGCACAGTGACTGAAACTATTTGGGAAATAAAATACCATTTATAAATAAAATGTCAGCCTAAGGTCTTGTTCCAAGTTGAGGGAAGAACATATAAAGCAACAGTTCTGTGTTACATAATCTCCCCAGCTCCAACAGGAATGTTTTCTGTGTGGAAAACATCCCATGGTAACGACGGGCAGCTACACAGATATCTCAACTTCTCCACTACCTTCCAACCACCACCTTTTTTTTTTTTTTTTAAACTTTCTTACTGTCATTTTGGAGCTGCAACAACTACTTTAATGCTGATTTTATTAAAAAAGACTAAAACAGAAGTCACAAACAGCTTCTGTATCACTGTACTTCTCTTCAGCATTCCCTGTAGAGCCCAGAACGTTGCCTGTTTAATTAATCAAGGTAAACCCACTGTGGGTGTGCAGCACCTTCTCTCTGGCTGCTCCCCACACGAGCGCTGGCTCCTGCTGGATGTGCGTGTTCAGCACCCAGGTACCAGAACACAGGCAGGGGGACACAGTGATGGGGGAGCAAACCACGTCTCTGCTGCACCCAAGGAGCTCCCCCTCGGCTGCAGAAGCAGAAGTGCCCACTCCCCGTGCCCCAGCACTCACCCAGTCCTGCCCCAGCTGGGACCACACACACACTTGAAGCAGTGGTTTCAAAAACATAGGAGGTTCAAGCTATTTTTATTACCTTTTTTTCCCCCCTTTTATGAGAAACAAAGAGTAATTCTACAAAGCATTTGAAGAATTAAGACCACATTGCCCCAGAAGCTCACAGTTTGCGAAGGTGTTCAAATTTCTGACCTTTGTCTAAATGCTATGGGTGCGAGTGCAGCACCAGGCACCACCAGAAGCACCACAATCCACAGCAGGTGTCAGTCATTCCTGGGCACCAGTTAAAGCATGCAACATTCAACACCTTTTGAGACAAGTACTTCGCTCTCCCTGAGTTTGTTTCTGTCTTCACATTCAGCCAATTGCTCAAAATTTCTGTTTAAAAACAATTCAAACCCCAAATGTACACACCACATACCCCCCAATGGTGGAACGCTGCCAACAGAGACATCCTGGGCCCCAACAGTGGAGCCTTTATTGTGTTCTGACTCAAGTGTCTGTAGTGCCATGACAGATTTCAACTATTTTTTAAAAAATGCCATATCAACTGGAGAGAAACGAGGTGAGGACACATTTGGAATTTCAGTCACTGGTCAGGAGCCCTTCCCAACTAGGAAAGAACAGTTCCTTCTGTCCCCGCTAATACGGGAGGGGTTCCCATCACCCTTCCTTTCGCACAGGCACAGTTTATGGGCTGCGTTTACAAACCTGAAGTCTGTGAAAAGCCAAGGACTTTGGTCAAAAATGGTTACTACCTAAGATAACACACACAAGCTGTTTAGAAGAGTTGGATTAATCGAACAGGGTTGGCTTCAGTTGGCACCACCGTTCCCTTAGCTTGGATTTTACATCACTGGAAGCAAAGATATAGTTGATTGATTCATAGGAAAGATCCCACATCTGTGATCGAGTCAGATTGAATGTTTTTGCAGCCAGCTCGTATTCACGCGATAGATCTGTCGCAAAGACACCTTTATCATCAGTCTGCAGTTAAATGGAAAGAAAAGAAAAAACAAGTTTAAATTAGTTCTACACGTTACAAACCAGTTTTATTCTGCTGTTTCACATTTTATTCCACAGTTCTTTCATCTGTTGGTAATTATTTCATACTTTGTTTGCCCTATTTTCACTCAAAATTACTAAGATATTCAAACATACAAGAAAACTTTTTAAAGCGATGGCACCATTTATCAAGAACATTAGAATTCCTGTTAAAATTGCTAGAAAATCAGCTAAGAAATAACGTGCAAGCTGGGTGGGGATGTGCAGGTGTCCCTGTTCCTTTTTTCTCCCTCCTCAGATCTGAGAACTAAAGCTCACTCTGCATTCCTGCCTCCGCAGGGGAGAAACTCTCTCACCCTCACACCTCCCATCAACGTGCCAGTTGTTCTAACTTCTCCACACTGCCTCAAGACCCAGGCTAGCCTCAAAAACACACCATCCAAAGCCACCTAAAGATTCCTCACCTAAGAGGAGCAGGTTGGGATTACTTAGGGGTATAAATGAGATCACATACCTGCAACTCGGAGTCCTTCTCTCCCCCCAGAGCTGAACACTAACTACATCCCCCTCAGCTTCAGGCACTGTGGCACCTCCTCACGCTACTACTCCTGTCTTCATAGGCCTTTATGGGTGACCTGCCCTCTCACCTCCTTGGTTACCCAGGCTTTTTACAACTGAAAATCTCGGAAACTATCTCTAATCACCAACTATTTTTCACCTACTACAAGAGAGTTCAAACTCAATAATAAATACTTGACACAAGAAAGGATTGAGGCTTACTTGAATAATAAGCATGACGCTCTAACATATATACGCACACAGGTTAAACCAACATGATGATAGTAAAATCCTGCCAATGCCAGCAAAAGTACTTGGCACCTTGACATTTAAGGACCTTAATGAGCTGTCGAGAGAACTCAAGGACTCTCATCCAACACAATGAACACCCAGGGAAGCACAAGCTTAAATACAAGCATTGGACCAATGTGTTGAAGAAAAATCTGTCAGTACTCAGTTAAGAAGTTCATTGCATGCACAGCCGATCCTCTTATCGATACAGAAAAATAGGTCTTGCTTTACAATAAAACCAAGAGATACTAAAAATTCCCATTTGTACGAGACACTTCTCAAACAGAACATTACCAACTCCTATAAGCTGCAAGGTCAGAAATTGTTAGTAAGTCAGCTCTGATCCACAGAAGGAGATTTACTCCTCCGATCTCACGCTAGTTTGGCTCTTTGCCTAAATACATGGTTAAAATAAAAAACTCTTACACAAAGCACTGCAGGGTGGCCCATGTGGTACCAGTATCCAAAATGGTGTTTGTCACAGGAGGGCACCGTCTGAGTTTTGATGTTTGATGTCATGCAAAATTCTAAGGGGAAAAAAGAAGAAACATGAATATATCAAAGCAAAAGACATGGTTTTGACACATTAATTTACTTATTTCTGTTCACAAATTAAAAACGGCTATTGTTGTCTCCTTGATGTTTTACGGTTCAGATATTTGTTAGTATCTTGTGAGGCAAGTTTGGCAATTGATTTCTTCTTAACTACTGCCTGGGTAGTTGAGGAGAAGTCTTTTCCTTACCAATAGGTATCTGCTTCTGTTGAACAAGTAGCACTAACTCTTCTGAACCTGCTGCGGCAGAGTTGAGAAACGTTCCATGTCCGATTCTGTCAGGAGGCAGGCCCAGCAGAATTTTGGTTTCCTCTTCTTGATTTGGAATCTAGAGAGGATATATTTCACATTCTGTCAAGGCAGCATAAAACAGCACATATATTAAATAATTACTACAGACTCAAGCTCTATTCTCACAGCGTATCTTATCCAAAAGAAAGTGTTAGTGAGACTGAACATCTGCACTGCTATCATGTAAAGAATGCAGTGCATGAAAGTGACTCGTGACTGGAATTACAAACCAAAGGAGCTAGATCCCTCAGCAGGCAGGAATATCCTGCAAAAGCCGCTTTAACGAAATAGAAATAGGTATGAATAGGACCATGACATCATGTATCGTGCCTAATTTCCTGAAGAAATAAAAATATTTTCAGTACTTAACAGACTCACCAGACTAAACTCACCGCTCCAACATTCTGTATAAAACCCAACTCCTTCTACCGATGCAAGCAAAGCCAATAGAGCTGCTCATGAAAATGGTGCACATTTGACTACATGTGACTTCTCAGAAGAAACCAGGAAGAAAACAGTGGATCTCTTGGAATATTTATAATTTTCAAACTCACACCCAAGCCCTTGGTAGATATAGTCCAGTAAAAAAATAATTTGACAGTTCTGATTCAGGAAAGATTGTTGAAGATTTCTCCTTGCTTTCTCTGCTCTTGTCAAAACAGCCTAAACCATTACTACTTTGGCTGGAGAAGTTCAAAATGCACAGAAGTTAATTTTAGTTTCATCAAGGTTTTATAAAATGGGAATTATAGAGAAGGACCGAAATAAAGAAAACTTTTACCTCTGAAAGATGCAACGCCAGCTTTAGACCTGCTTTTTTTGCTTCTGAAAGTGGTTCCAAAAAGTCTTTACCATGTCCCGCCTTGAAAATAAAAACACATCACCATTCTGCAGCTTGTTCTATAAAACTCCTCCTATTACAATAATTAAGTCTAGCAATACCAAAACACTTAATTCAAATAGTTACACTGAATTATTTTCTTTTTCCCATTACTTGAATCTTTGAATGCAGCAAGTCATCTACTGTTCTGCTCTGTAGACACAATTTAGACAAACTGGGCAAATGTCAGCCGGTTAGATGATGCCCAACGCTGACAAGCCAGTTACCTTGATTTTGACATCCTTTCTACAGCTGTCAATCACCCACAGCCATTTCACCACAACCTGACAGCCTTCCTCAAACACTTTAGCTTTCTTAATGGGCAATAAGCACTTGGTGCATCTAAGCAGAATTTAAACTAGTGTCAATCTGTAATATTATTTAACTTGCCTCAACCCAGGAAAACTGACTGGAACTATTTAGTAACTGATACTTCCCAGATCAACAGGACTTTTCAGCATCTTTCTTCAGGGTCACACACTAATCTATTGATTCCTTGTCGGAGTATCTGTTCCTTACAGCAATGGGGATTACCCTGGTATCTAGACTGCGAGCAATCCATTAAAACTAGCAACAAGCAGGACAAAAGCTTAAAAGAACAAAATATGATTAGAACTGCTTGCTGCTACACATTATGTATTTCTCTTCAAGAACAGACCACAATAAAACAAAAAACCACTTACGGTGGGATCACCACTGAGGTCAAGTCCTACTACAGCCCCATCAGTGGAAAGAAGGAACTCTTCAGCAAGTTTAACAGTTTGCTTAGCAACTGCCGGGCCACTTCTTCTGTTTATGGCTATTAACAATCTAGGGTAGAAAGATACAGATTAAGCTAAATACAGGCTGTAATATCAGGAGACTAACAAGTTTGATACCAACAAAAATGGCACTTGGCATCCTTCATGGTCGAGTATAAAGAGCACTTGTACAGGAAACTCTTCTAAGGAATGAAGGTGCCAAAGCGCAGAGGCACACAACTACATCACTACGTCAGACCAAAACCCCACAGCCAGAGGGAGGGCAGGGAAGAACACGCTGCTCACTGGCTGCCTGCACTATCACACGAGCAGCCTCTGGGAGCCACACACGAAGAACAAGAATTCTTCAGCTTCCACAAATGCACCTAACAAGGGCTGTTACCCAGAGTCTAAGAGTCAGGCAAGCAGATTGCCTCCAAGCAGCCACTGACACCCTCTGAAACCCTCCTGCTGGTTCAGACTGTTCTCCTTTACAGCAGGCTGCTTGTACAGCCAAGCAAGCAAAGTCTCTGCAATGAGTCCAAGCTGTGAAAAAGGAGTCTTTAATGCAATTTCATCAAAAACACCCTTTTTCCTCAAAATATTGCAGAGAATGAAGAGTCTCAGAGCTGAAAAGTTTCACCGACTTTCCTTCTCTGTCATTAAGAAGGAAGATAAAAATCCAGATTTCCATACAAATTACTTGTTTGCATTCCCACATAATCTAATTTAAGCACAACTTTTTTTCCTACACTGATGCTTTGTAAACCTCTCTGCAAACCGTGACCAAGCAGCAGACTATGCAAAGCCTTGAAACAGAGATACTCCATGTGCTGTATTTACCTTACATCTATATCCAAGCCTTCTTCTTTACACTGCTTTATGCCCTCAAGTACAGTTTCAACATACATCCTTTTGGTCATACCTACAAACACACGTACACATTTGGAATAAACATATTTGAATTAATTGTATTATGTTGCAGATCCAGCTCTCTAGCCTTCTAAGTTTCATTTTGCACCTCCAATTTTAGTCCATAGTCTTCTAATCTATATAGTTCTAATTCTGCTTATACATATAGCTTTACTTTGAAGCATTCATTTTAATTGAATCTCTTCCTAAGCATCTGAAAGAAAATAACTTGGTGTGAGCCAGAGAGTAGTAACAGGACTTCTCTGACATGTTTCTATGAAACCACATCTAAAAGAAAATTTAAAAAATGAAGAAACAAAAAATATACATACATATCAACTATTCAAAACGTTAGCACTCAGATGTCATACTAAAGCAAATAACCCACATTCTTGGACAATGGAGTTATAACCAATGCTTTTTTGTCCTCAATAATCTTATAGCAAAATGATGTTTTTCACATGGCTAAATCTTTGCTTTTATATTGAAAGTATAGTGTTATTAAACCAAGTAAATTTGACTTTGCTTATTATTAATAAAGTCTTAACTACATTTTACAACATGTCACACTTTCAAATTAAAAACCAGAAAGGGCTGTACCTGTGGACTTCTCTTCTCTAGGAGTGCTCCTCAACTCCAGATACTTGACACCATCATCAGCAAATTCCTTAATAACATCTTTAGTTATCTGATTAAGAAACAAGTGTATTCAGCATCACGATAGTACTAAAAGACTCAGACATCTTTTGGACTGAAACACTTTTCAGTGGTGAACAAAGAGCAGTTCTAGTTCTATAGTTTTGGTACACACTGAACCGCAGGAAAACCAGGAGACCAAGATAAATCAAAGATTTGGTAGCAATGAACAAATCACATTTTTAAGATACTATCAGTCTAAGCAGCTGAATGGTGATAATGACCACCATACTGGAAAGTCATTGCTTTCACAAGGATTAAACGTAAAGGTTACACAAAATCCTGTGTTTCTAAATTAATGTGTTTTGGTTTACAATAGTAATTCTGACCTCCAATTGAAGGGACCATTGCTGATATTGTTAGTTCAAATCCAAAGCTGTTAATCCAACTAATTTTGACTGTGCACAATGCTTGCTTGTTTTAAGCAAACTTTTAATCAACTCACCAATAAAATATCTTCAGGCCTAGTGGTAATCTGATAGATAATCTGAAACATCTGAAAACATCTAAAATAAAAAGTTAAAAAAATTAATTGGACAAATGTTGAACAGTAAAATGACCATTCAAAAAAAAAAAAAAAAAAGAAAAAAGAAAAAATCTGCTCTTTGGAACCATGTACTCACTCTACTCAATTAACAAGCTTTGCAGCTTAAAACACAGAGGTCATCTGAATGGTGATTGCTGATTTTAGATGCTAAAAATCCATTTGCAATGGAAATTACTATTATTACCGCCAAGCTTTCTTAAGCACAAATGAAAACACAAAGTTCCCAAAGAAGGAAACCGTAGGAGTAAATTCACGCTACAAGTGAAAATTTTCAATCCTTTAAAAAGGGAATGAATCAACATGAAATTTCCATTTAGTCTGCAAACATCTAAGAAGTTATTGCATAGATACAAGTAGCAAAAAAAAAAAAATCTAACAGACTGTACTGTAACTAAAACTTGAATATGCATTTTCTGCAGTCCATGTGCAAGGCCACACAGTTCTCTGCTGTGAAGTCAAGTAAGGGACATTCGGTAAGCGTCCATCACTGTCACACACGTGTACACTCACTCTTCTAAGGTCCTTTTCTTTCCTTTATCAATCACAGTCATTCCATTCTGGATCTGAAGGTACGGCTTCTGGGCCATAAGTTTCTTCATAGTGGCAGAACTGATACAGCCATTCAAATGAGCATGAAGTTCCTAGAGAAAATAAATTATGGATTTGCTTCCAGTGAAAAGGGTGGCTTCTGTATCTTGTTTGTATTACTGCTCTTGTATCCTATGTTATTGTTTAACTCTGAGTTTGAAAATAAAATAACAGCTATCTCTGTGTTTAGCTAGTAATTGTTTTCTCAGGCTTTTGTATGCATTGGTTTAACTGAGACCATCCTGTTTGTTCCTTCTCCCTCGGTGGCTGCTGCCAGACTGATCCCAGCAGGAGCGTGGCTGGCTGTGGAAAGGCAGCTCCCCAGCTCCTCCTGGGAGCAGAGCAGCTCAAGGTGAGGAAGAAACCAACAACTGCCTCAGAACTGAGAAAAGTATAATAAGGATTCAAAAACTCCTTCCCCATCAACTGCAAGTTAAACATATGCACATATTGTTAGAAAATAGCAACATCTGTATATCCACTCACCTTTCTTTTTTTCATACTTGGCAGTTAACACACCAGAAATCCAGCAAAACACTAACTCTACCCATTGACAGTGGCTGGACTAACTGTCTTCCTTCACCCAAAACTACTTTCTGCCTGCCTTTTTCTTGACAACCTGCCTTTGGGCTCCACACCTACAATCCTCAGCTCCATCCCACACTTCACCTCTGCTTCCTTCTTATTATCTCCTGACACACAGAACAGGTCCCTGATGCCCTCCCCACCACTGCAAAGCATCTGCTCTGCTATGCATCCCCTCAAACCCATCCCTTCTCACCGGGAAAAGAAAAACGGGATAAGTCTTTGACTGGAAAACATGTTGAAATTGTAACGAAATTAAATTAAATGTTGAAGGAGTTAAGTATTATATATCAGATTCCTATTTTAAAGTGTTAAGTTCCGAAGTAGAGGAAAAGGGGTCAGATCATCATAAACCACGAAGGTGTTGAACAGCAGGAGCTGTGGCTGCTCACCACCTCTGCTACGCGCTGCTGCTGCTACACTGCGCTTTTTGCAGTCTGGAAAGCGAAATACCTCAGAGTTTAGTCAGACATTAAACAGAAACCCTGAAAACCATCTTATTGAAGAGCAGCGTTGGAAAAGGGGGACGGTGCGACCCGATGGGAGTTTGCTGCCTGAGCTCTCCCCCGCGGTATCTGCGGGTTCCCCGGTCCCGGAGGGTGACACCGATAACGGCAGCGGCGGCGGAGCGCACAGATACACCCCGACTGAAGGCACACCCTTCGGGACAAGGGGGAAAAAAGCGTTATCAGAGGCGGAGTTGTCAGGCCAGCCCGGGGCAAAACAGGGCAAAACCAGAACATAAAGATCGCCCTCAACGGATTTAACCGGCAGACGGTCAGGCACTGAGAACTGCTAACACCTGCGGCGGGAGAAAAGAGCTCAGAAAAAGTCCGNGGCGCGCGCAGGCGGCAGGGCCGTAAAAAGCAGCGGTAACAATTAATCCCGGCACAGCTGCGAGTTGATTAAAGCCGCACCGATCCCAGCTCCCCCGCCTGCGGGCGGCCACCGAGTGCTCCCCTGCCCGGGGCCCCGCATCACCCCCACGGCCTCGGGGGCCACATACACCCTTTGTATCACCAAGCTCTTTTTCAAAATGAACTTGGCAACTTGCCAGCACGAGAGCACGAATTAGACCTTTCAAACCCAACCAAAACAAAGACATCCTGGAACAATCCCAAAATCTATTTCATATTTAGTTTTTAGCATCGCTGCAGTCTAATGCTAGAAGAGAGACGAGTGTAATTAACATAATAAAATACAGTGATCTACATACAGCTAGAATAATTCAGGCAAATAAATTATCCTCCCACAAATAAATAAATATATTTTTTTTTTAAATTACTGACATATTTAGGGAAGTTAGCTTTAAATTTAAGCATACGAAGTAAATAAGTTAGTTGGCATCTCTTCTGGCGCTTGACAGACCACCCTAGATGAAGCCCAGTGCAGGAACTGGCAAGCTGCTCAACCATTTCCATAGAAAACCAGCGTGTCCATAGGCATGTCCACAGGAGAACGGAAATGAATTCCAACTTACTCAGTGATCCACTCCTTTATTTTACCTTAGTTCAAGGCAGACTAAGTACAGATACTGTACATTAACGCGTATGCACACCGAAAGAACCGCTGTCCTTCATTCTACCTTAATGGCTCAGATCTCTACATTCTTTGCTTTAGAGCCCTGTCCAAGCAAGTACTGGGCTCCGAAAGGTGTCACACCCACACTTAAATATAGAGAGACCCATCTGCAGGTCCCACATAGCCCACGCCTATTAGCAGCACATCAATTAGTGTCCATATTCCGAGTCCACCAAAGCTGAAGAGTTTTCCCAGACCTTCCCGCCACTGGCCCAAATAGAAACGATCGGCCCCGAATCCACCAAGGGTGATGCTGTAAGAATAAAAACATTATTCACTATTAACACACCTACAAGCTGATGATGATTTTGCTCAACATTATTCAAGAAGCAATATATTTTTTGGTACATAAAGAGCAGAGTGGGTCATTACATGAGAAAGCTTTTGATGAAATAGTACTATTTCTTAGCTAATTAGTACCACCCAGAGACGCGACAGCTTTTCATTCATGGCAAGCAATAAAAACAAAACTTCTCAAATTTATAAATGTACCTGGACTTTTCTAAGCTAGGAGAAGCTACAAAGAACCCAACGAAGAGGCTACAGAGCCAGAGCCAAATGCTCAATTCAGCCCTGGGCATTGTCAGGCAACAGGAAGTCTCTCCAGCTAGTGACAGGAACAACTCTTGCCATGAAGGAAAGTGTGTTGGATTGCTTTCTTCATCAGGGTTATATTGTATCTTTGGATCCAGGAGCAGACTCTCTCACTACCTAATTAATCACATTAACCCATTTTTGAAACATCTTGTGAAAAAGGTCTTAGCACCCAAACAAATTCAGTTACTTTCAAATTGCTATTGTGGTGCTCTGATGGCTTAAAATTCCAACAATAACCTAAATTGCTTTAATACTGTGACACTGGTCTTTTCCCTAATAATTCCAAATGCAGGAAACTTCATCTTAAGGCATCTCTGGCTGCTACAGTTGGGAAGGAAACTGTACCAAACATGTACCACCTGTAGCCAGCTCAAGGACATCTATCCAATTCAAAAACAGCTGCGTTCATTTCAGACACTAAGTAGTAATTCTGACAATTTTCAAGTCTAATTAAAAAACATTAAAAAAATGGAAGAAAAAGCCGTAAATCTGCTATTTCTTTTAGCATTTGTGCCTCGGTTGACACCGAACAGAATAAAAGCAAACATGTCTTCTCTGCTCAGAAAATGGATCACTTCATGAAACCTAAGAATCATTGACATTTACTCTGAAGAAAGAGCATTTGATGCAGAAATAGCGTAAATGTTTTCCCTTGAGCTCTGTGTACTGAGGACAGTCAGCCTATGCCTCCAAATTCGACGCTAGACTACACGAAATATTGGTTATTCAGTAAAGTATCAAAAAACACCAAGCAGAAAACCACCAAAACTATTGATTTTATAAACAATTACTCTACTTCTAATAATATTATCTTCATAGCTTGACAACAGTTCTTGCGTACCTTAGTGCCAAGGCAGTAGACCACTTATAACCTCCAGTCCAGTTGCAATAGAGCATCTTAGGAAAGACACGATTACCTAAGCATTAGAAAACATCAAAAAAAAACCACCCTTAATGTAACAAAGACCACATAATGAGCAAGAAAATGACAAGCAAGAAGACACTGTACTTATCTAATAAGAGTCTAAAAGGGTTGACACTAATTGAAACAGACATAACACAAAAGCTCATAGATGCTCCACAGTCCCCTGTTCCATCAGTCTTTGTCCTGCATTGCAGAACGTGTAAGGTCACTGAACAAACAGGGGAAAATTAAACCAGCTGAGTGAAACCAGCAGGATTTTAAGTTATCCCACTGAGACATTTGGTATTAATTGTTAGTGGTGTCCAAATTAGTTTAATTCATAGAAGCTGACAAAAATAAAACAGAACTCTTTCCTCTCATGTGAAGGTATACAACAGTATTTAAACCCAATGTTTACAGTGAGATATCACTACTATGCTTTAAAATTAAAATTTATCTGTAAAAAATTTCATGAGATTAATCAAGGTGCAGGCTGTTACTGCAAGGGACATAAACAACCAGTGCATTGACCCATTACAAACAATGTTATGAAATTATTTTGGAAAAAAAGCTTTTTTACAGAACGTGTTTTATCCCACTTTACCCAGACAATGAACGTGGTCCCGCACTGTGCAGGTGGCGTTGTAGCGCTGCCGCGGACAAGAGACCGTCATGCAGTTTGTGGAATTGGTACATACATAATCAGTTGTTGGAAGCTGCCAGCAAAACTGGCACGTCATGTTAATTGTAAAGTTCTCCTGCTCGTGGTTATTCTGATCCTGTAAAAGACAGCTTTATCACTTCACTAGTAATAAAAAAAAAGAAATAATCACAGTGTGCAGTATCAAATTGCATTTAATGCATAGACGTTTTGGGCAAATTACCCTCCTTGCTACCGAATCACAATAGAAAATGCAACACTAGAAAACTCAACTATTAAAGCACAGTTCAACATTCCTGCTTCCTCCAAGGCAGGAATCTGGTGAAGGCTACTGCCAAAAGGAGGATTTGTTCACTCTCACCTGTCAGATCAGTTTGCATCTCTGACAGATATTTCGCCTCCCCACTGTCAAAACGGCTCAGTTCCAATTGGCCAACAAATTGATTTAACCCCACTGCACAGCTGCGTAACAGAAATATCCAGTGCAAGAACTGCAGAACAGAGAAGGGCAGGTTTGTCTTTGCAGCAACGGCCTATGGTTGAATTACTAAACGTACCACATATCTGCAAACCTGCCTATGTAAGAACCTGGAAATCCATTTTTTTATATACTTTATGACAAGATGACACAACTTAATTAAATTACTTAAAAGTAACAGGCTACTTACAAGACAATGAACATGTGGCTTGACTTTGCAATCGAAAGTGGCAGGCTTCCCATACACACAGGAATAGTTTGTGTTACATGTCATACAGTCTGGTGGCAATCTACTGCAGGGCCCGTTGCTGGGACATTTAGTCACATAAGATGGAATTTCTGTACTTTCTGAAAGGTGAGATACATGAATAAAATAGGGCATATAGTCCAAAGTGTATATATAAACATTTTCTTCTATACATAAATATACAGGCACTGACACTATAAAGGGCTTTCCTCGTTATTCAGTGACTGCAGGGTACCCTGTGAGGATGTCACAGGAGTCTGGACAGTACAGCACAGCACCTGAGCAGGGCTCAGCATGGATTAGTGCCACCTCAGCCGGTATTTCTCAGCAGAAGTAATCAGTTTAGATAGAGAAGCAGGTTGACACACGTAACCTACTTTTAGTTCAGGTCTAATTGGGTTCGCAGCTAGCTCCGCCATTTGCCGTTTGTTTGCATTCAGAATCACCTCCTAAATTACCAGCAAGAACAGTGTTTCAGCTGATCCTGATGCACCCCTTAGTAATCTACAAAAACTGTATTTACATTGGATAAGGAACAGTAACAAGTTCTTGCAGAATGCTGGAGTCTTCCAAGAACTTCTATCCCAAGCAGGTATAAAACACATGAACTACAACAGCAATTTAACTGGTTGTTTTCTAGTTGTAAGATCTTATATGCATCGATTTTCTAACTATATAATCCAAACTCCTTGTTAAGGTCATCGAGGAGTAATTCAGAATGTGTTACATCATAATGCCTTTACTGCCGTGAAAACATGTACAGGTTTCTCAGATGTAATTCAAGAACTCTACTACTGAACTCAAAAGACTGAGGAAAAAGCCCTGCATAAGAAAAAACAAAATAAACAAAATAATATTGTACCTGCCACTTTAAAATAAGGAGTATTTGTACTTGTTGAAGTTAGGCTTTTGGCAAATGTAGACTGTGGCTGTGAATGCTTTGTGGTCATCAGAGATCCCGCTGCAAGAAAAAACAATGGAGGAAGTGATACTTCTAGAATAAAATTCATCTTCAGAAACAGTTTGATATAAGTATGCCAATATGAAATTGCAAGTGGAAAGCATAATGAGAATTTTTATATTATATAAATCTGTTTTCCTGCTTTATAAACAGTAGAACGTTTATACTCAACGTTAAAATGAATATTAGAATTGAATCTTTCCTTTTAGACAGGAAACCACGCTTATTTCAATGCAGTCTTATTTTTTGATTTGTTAGAATTAAGAAAACCACTGCTTGGAAAGCAAGCTTTACACTGTATTCGCTACAGAACAGAATCATTTAATCAAGAAACGCAGATGCTGCTTCGATGGGACGCTGGGACTGGAGAGCCGGCTGATGCTTCTGCCCGGGCGACCCCCGGGGCTGCGAGGAGCGGGGCAGCGCAAGGCCGAGGCGTGTGGGGCTGCGCCGGAGCCCGGGCAGGGCTGTCACCGCCGCCGTCCGCAGGGTGCCGGGCAGCCCCAGCGCTCCTCAGGACACACGGCTCCCGAGCGGGAGCGC
>VXBW01007212.1:5214-16557 GCA_013400375.1 Thinocorus orbignyianus
GGGCTTTTTTTGGTGTTTTTTTTTTTTTTTTTTGTTTTGTTTTGGTTTTGGTTTTTTCGTTTGTTTTGTTTTTAAATACTTCTGAGTAGAAAGAAGTTGAGTATTCAGACCCATAAATGGTGTTTTGCTAGTGCCAAGTTCAGTTCAAATGAGCGGGGAGAGTTGTATATGCCTGAAGAGTTACCATTAGAATTGTTATATGTAATGACAACTTTTCAAGTGGGGAAAAAAATAATCTTACTCTTGTGTACAAAATTAATAAACAGTTTGAAACTCAGTACAGGACATATCTTTTTGCTGTGGAAAACAAAAATCTGAGAATTCCTAGTATTTTTGTAATTATTCTGTAAAGGCTTTATTAGTCCCTTTTTCTATGGCAGTTTTGAGAACACTTCTGTTCATTTTTTTTCTGTATCTCAAGCACATAACCTGCAATCAGGCTTCTTCCACGTATCTTTTTCAAGACCCAAGCTAGTTTGAAATTCTCCCTTAACTTCTGAAAGTACTGGCCTTTTCCCTTCTGTTTGTACTGATAATAGTCTTAGTTGTTCACCTCTTGTTTTTGCTGCTGTTGTCATTAACCATGCAGATCTTGTGCTTCCAAAATCCTAGGTTCAAAGCATGACTGTGAGTTACAGTTCTGACCATCCTACTTGTCTCTTGAGTTTCTTTATCTTGCATGCTGTGTTCAGGCATCTTGTAAGTGGTCTTAGTGAAGATGGTGATTCTGTCCCTTGTACTGAGGACACCTACTTTCACTTCAAGAAGAGAATCATTCTCAAAACATATTAGGAGTTGTAAATGTTACTTATTTTCATGTGTATTTTGCCAGACGATATCAGGTGATACAGCTGCTGTTTGTCACTTGAATTTCCTTCTGTGTTGTCAGTCGTCCTCTTACTTATTGCCAAGGCCAAGACCTCTTGACTTCTGTTTCTGTGGCCCCAGTCCAGCAACCTGACTTGGGTCATTTAGCCAGCAAACCAAACCAGTAACAGGAACAAACTGTGATGCATAACTTTGAAGTATATGTCTGACTTATGTTCAGTGACCATTCTAAAACTGTCTTTGCATGCATTGCAAGTTCCAGTTCTCTTTAGCATCTTTATCAATGACCTGGACAAGGGAATCAAGTGCACTCTCAGTAAGTTTGCAGAAAACACCAAGTTAGGTGGGAGTATTGACCTGCTTGAGGGTAGAAATGCTTTGCAGAGGGATCTGGACAGGCTGGATTGGTGGTCTGAGGCCAATGGGATGAGGTTCAGTAAGGAAATGGCCTCAAGTTGAGCCAGGGGAGGGTCAGATTGGATATCAAGAAAAATTTTTACACTGAAAGGGTTATTAAGTATTGGAATGGGTTGCCAAGGGAGGTGGTTGAGGCACCATCCCTGGAGGTATTTAAAAGATGGGTTGACATAGTGCTTAGTGATGGGTCATTGTTTTTGTTTTTATCGGAGGTAGGTTGATGGTTGGACTCAATGATCTCAAAGGTCCTTTCCAACCTAGATGATTCTATGTTTCAAAGTTAGCGATGATCCCGTGGGTGGTGCTCTCTGGTATGGTATGGAAGCATGGCCCATCAGAAGGCAGGGCTGAACCCTCTTTCTGGGTTTTATTGGTGAGTGAGTGCTTCTGATTCTTTATAGTATTGTGGCAGGACAAAAGATAAGTGTAGAAACAGCTGGGAATTAACGTTTGGCAGTAGAGTTTGTCAGTCTTATGTTACAGTGTAGTGATCCTTTGGAAAGGCATGTTTGTGGTAAACAAGTTACACTCTGCGTAGCCTAAAATGTAATGTTAGTCCTAAATGCTTTTTGTTATCTAGGTCAAGTAAAGTCAGTCAATATTTGGCAACTCTTTAGCCATTGAAAATACATAATGCTGTGCTTAGTTTTAGCCTTTTATTGTAGCTAATTTGTTCTGCTGCATTACGTGTTTGACTTAGTACTCTGAACTTTTAAGTTGCTACGTGCCTTTGTACTCAAGGGATGTAAGTCTTGTTCATCAAAGGTGCTCTGTAGGTTTGAGTGAAGTAGCAGAGCTGTAGGTAAAAGCAGATTTATGCCATGAAGAGTGCACAAATGTTTGTGGAACCAAATGCGAGGAGTTTTAAAATGAGGATTGACTTGTGAGCAAAAGCTAGTAATCCAGATAGTGGAAGGTGAAGTGTTTACTGCATGTGTAGCAGTGAAAATTATAAATCTATTGCAGATGGAGAGCTTAAAGTTAGGGGGAAGATAGTTCTGTTGCCATTTGAATTTTCCTGAGCACCCAGATTGCTTGATACTGCTACTGGTTCTTAATGGTCAGGTTTTTATAAACCAAGGGGAAAATGAATACCTTTGTGTTCCTGAACCCAGGCTGGGATGTTGGACAGACTGGAATTGTAACTTGAATGCCTCTTTTTAACTTGTTTGCAGCTACTTCATCAGTTCCAGCGCCTAAGACAGAGCCTTCCCCCTCACTACCTTCTGCTGGGTCTCTGCCTTGTGTGGTATCCACCACTGCTTCGCTTCTGCCTTCAGCATCGCAGCACACAGCAACGTTGCCCAACTTGCCTCAATCCAGTGATACGGCAAGCAGCTCAATGTCCCAGTTAAGCAGGTACAGTAGGACTTGAAAGGGGTTTGACTGTGGGGAAAGGCCAAATGTGAGGGTGATGGTGCATGGGGCCTCTCAGACACCAGGGTCTGCTTTTCTGACAATAACCAGAATTTGGGGAGAGATTTAGTAGAGGACAAGGTGTTCCTAGCTGCAGAGAATGAGCTCTGGGTGACTTCTTAGTGATAACCACTGCCCTCAAGTTTTTGTGTTATATAAACAACTTTGTGTTTCAAGGGTCTTTATTCTTCAATCACGCTAGCCAGAAAAATTGATTGCTTTAGTTTATTTTTCCTACTTTGTCCACAGCGTCTGCTGTTTGTTTAGTGTCATGTCTTAGAAATCATTCCTTAGTAGTTACTTCATGGCTAATTTTGAAGTACTGTAGCTTCATTTATATTGATGTTTCTTAAAAATAAACACTGGATTTTCCATGGGGAAAATGTGTTTTTTTTCTTTTTCTAAGAAATTTCCTTAATACTCTTTGAGATATCAGATTGGTGTTCCTGGAAATGCATTCAGCACAGCTTAGCTCATTTGCACTATCTGCCTGGATTTTCTCAATGCCTGTTACTTGAGCTTCATCGTGAGGCAAGTGATGTCCTGAGACTACACTGGTTGAATTACATTTTTAATACTAACTATTGAACTGTATTTGTTAAAATAAGAAAGAGAGGATTTTTTCTGTTGCACAGCTAGGACATGGTTTGTTCTCTTTAAATGCACTAGTGTTTACTGTTGATTAAAATGTTAAATATGTTGAATAGCAAGAATTATTTCATTCATATTAGACACGTCATCTCTCCACATTTGTTTATTGAAAAGCTGTGTATTTTGGTAGAAATTTTGACTGGGGGTTGCTGCTGTTGGGCAGATACCAAGTGCCACGAAAAGATGATGCCTGAATTCCGAATATGTCTGACTTGGTTGTGCAGGCAGCGTGTGCCTGCGTCTCTGTTATAAGTCAGGTGGTGAATTTAGGCTTGGGAGAGTGGGCAAGGAAGTGGTTTAAAACTGTACATTGAACTGAACTTTTTCTTTCCTTGCTACCCAAAGTGGTGTCCTTATAATTCCTGCAGATAGGATTACAGTTTTAAAGTAAGATTAATTCATGACACTGCCCAGGTTTATGCTGTTCCCACACCTTGAAGAGTTGCCAGAAGTGTTTGCCTTTAAATTAGGGTGTATAATTTAGCCTGCAGCTTTGTTGTGAAAGTTGCTGTATTTTCTTGTGGCTGTTCCTGTAGAGAACACTAAAATATTTGTTATAGTTAGGATCTGTCTTCTGATTTCACATGAGTAGGGGCTTTTTGAGCACCAAGCCATACACATTTTTGTGGCCTTGTTTTGTTTGCCTTTATTCTGTGTTCATTTTGTATACTCCATACTGTACTGTAAGTTATATTCTTGACCTCAGCTGTAAAGTATAACTTTTGTCAGTGTAAATGTTTAAGAAACACCTTTCAGGGAGATATTTGAAGATCTTTGGATTACAGGTCAATGTTGACGCTGCTGTTACTGTGAAAAGTTCACAGGCTTGGTCAGCTATGAGAAAAAAGGTGGTGCTAAAGCAGTTTCCTAAAACTAAGCTATCTGCAGATGTTCTTCAGCAGAGGATTCTTTATGTTCATGTTTTGCAGTGTATGTATAAAACTGAACTGATAGTAGTTCTGATTTATCTTTTCAAAGAGGAAATGGTTTTTGGTGGGGTGTAGTGATATGAACTAACCTTGATGAAATTACCAGATTCTGTAGTAGTATGGCTGATTTTGGGATTTTCATTCATGCTCTTCATTTCCTGGGGGTTTTGAGCATTATCTTTTGAGAGTGTTGGGACTTTTGGCAGAGTTAAAGGGCAAATACCTGCAGTTCTAATTGGTTGAATGTGTTAAAATACGAGCCACACCAAAGCACTGCCTGGCCCCTGTGGCAGGCAGCAGCAATTGCTCAGGGTAAGAATGAGAAAAAAGCCATGTCCTCTGTGAACGTTCTGGTTTTGGACTTTACATATCTTGGAGTCATTGCAACGTGGTTCCCAAAGCAATAACTGTTTTTCTAAAAATACAGTAAATTGATATAACAAATGAGTGATATCTTAGATGTTCCTTGTTAGTAATAGTCATCCTGTACTTCAATTTTATTTTTTTTTTTCATTAAAAGGTAGTAGGATATTATTTAAAGGAAAATGCCTGTAGGGGCATGTGTGTCTACACACACACCTGCCCCCCTACAGACAACTTTTTCCTTTGAGATTCTAGTCTGCATAAGTGTAGACACAGATGTACATTTTTTATTCTTTTAACTAATATCCTACTACCTCCTCTGTATATATATATTTATATGTTTATAGACATGTGTGTGTATATATATATACACGCACCCACGCGTGTGTATATATATAAACATATTAAAAATAGTTCTAGGAAAAATTGTTTCTAATTCTTTGCATTTTTTTTTTTTAGCTCCCTTTCCAATCATCAGAGCAGCCTCTCCCCTGTCTCAGTGTTGTCTTCAAGCACATCACATGCAGTAAGTCCTATTTGCATTTCAGCAGATGTTTGGCATGTAGTCAGTTCGTCTGATGATTAAGACCCTCTCTTAAAGTTCATCGTGTCCCAGGACACTAGGAATTGAAACAGGAGCTCTATTTCAGGGAAGAAGGACAGCCGGCCCTCTAGTGGCAAAAAAAGTCTTTACCACTTGTGATTTGTACTTGTTTGGGAATAGCTATTACAGTCACTCTGCTGCAGGGGAAACTTTCATGCCAGCAATGGGAGATGGAATAAAGAAAGAATTTCTTGTAACAAATGTATTAAAAAAAAAAAAGAGAGAAAGAAGAATATTAGAAGTGGCTGTCTGAAACTGCTGTGGGCCGTTAGCAGTCTCTGCTGGAGAAGTTAGCTAACAAAAAGCAGGTGATGGAATGATACGTATCATGACATGATTTTAGAGTTTACCATGTGGCATCTTTGTCAGCTGTGTATTTAATGCATTTGAGATAACAAAGCAAATGGTAGTGAACACAGTACTCTAGATGAGGTTGCACAGATAAAAGTCGAAGAGCTGCTGCCTTGTTCTGTGATGGGGTACTTCTGTGTAATCCCAGTTGGGAGGTGCAGGTAGGTTACTGCTGCATTTTGATTTGTAATGCTCCATCCCTGCTGAGTGTAACTTAAAAATTCACTTATCCAACTGTCCCAACTGTCCTTCTTTTCTGTTGTCAGAGTTGTTTTGGCTTCTGGGTGTGGATGGCACTGTTATGCAAGTGTGATCAGCTTACAGCTGAGGCACTGTATTATATTGGATTCAAACCAGGAACTGCTTTATCCTCATGTGTTCCTGTAATAGATCTGATCTGTGTTTCAGTTACCACATTGGTTGTGTTGTGGGCACTGCAGTTTTAATCATTTAAATTCCACAAGTACATTGAGGAAATAACGGTACAGTGTCCTCTATTTTGAAAACAAATACTGTCTTTTGGAAAAAATAGGAGTTTATTTATGTTAACAACTAGGAGTATAAAAGCAAACAGCAAGAAATAATGCAATGGAGTAACACCTGAGATACTGTGGTATAATTTTCTGATGGTATAGCAGTTTGAATTCAACTGTCATGTAATGATTTTCTTTGAATACTTAAAAACTACAAGCGTGCGACTTCATTGCTTGCTCGGCACATAGATGATGCATATCCTTTTCTTTTTCATGCACTGCTGTTACTTAAAAGATTGTTGGGGGGTTGATTTATATTTTTCCCCCCCTAACATCTTTCACTGTGATTTATTTGCTCTGTGATCCTCATTCTTTTTGTCTTCTTTCTAGCACACTAGTGTTGAGAACACATCTTCGCTCCAGCCCTCAACAACCTTTTCAACTTTTTCAACCTCAGCCACTAGCACCACTTCTTCGGTTGTCAGCATGGCAAGCAGTATGAACACTACAAACAGCCTTGGACTGAACGTTACCAGTGTGTCTATACCAGCTGCTACCACGCGGGCAGCTCCCTTAGTGTCTTCAGGTTTGCAATATTAACAGATCATGTGGATAGACAGAGGACTTCAGTCAGCAGGGCTGTCAGTTGAGCATCTCACCAGCCATAACTACGCTAAGAAGTCCACCACTCTCGACTAGCGTTTTCAGCATGCTTTATTTGCTGGTGTATAAAATAAAGTTGCCTGGTCTTGTGCATTTGAAATATTCGTTAGGGTGTTATCTGGCATTTATATAGCACATTCCATCCCTAAAGAGCTATATAAATAGACACCAGAGCAGTTCTGATTCTGGAAGTTCTGGGCTGGGAGATTCACCCAGTTTGTATTCCAAGTTCTGATGAGCTCTTGGCTGTGAGTTCATATTAGCTTTAATTTCAGTCTTCTCTGTGGCTTGAATTCATTTGGCAGTATCAAAATACACTGCAGCGTCTTTGTTATCATATGCCACATCCCTACTGCCACATTTACAGAAAGGAAGAAAGTGTCTGATTTCTGGGTCACTCTACAGCAAATAGCACTTCAGAAAAAGGGTCCTCAGAGAGAGAGGGTGGGGAGGCTTCTTGCACTGAAGAGCAAGCAATGCTAAATTCTTTCTTGCTTCTCTAATTCACCTAAACTGCTAAAAGAAAATTCTGTAGAGGGAAGCACATTATTTAAGTATTAAGATCAGACTTACTTACAGAAGGATTTCTCATTTCCTATTCTTATACCTTTAAAATAAAATGTCTGGTGACTGGACACAGTGCATTATTTTTTTTTTTCCCTCTTCTGCTTCCTAGCACGGCTTCATGGGGGCAGCGGAAACTTTCAGTCATCTTCTCTTTGCTATTCTCAGCTGCTTAAGTCACCCCCCGAAAGTGTGCTGGCAACATTTAGTGCTTTCCAGTCTGTTGTTGGTGATGAAGAGTGTTGACAGAGCAGAAAATGAAAGGTTTCTTAGGTTGAGAACAATGCCTAAATTTTGCTTTCAGGAGACAACTGAGGAAAGGATAATTTTCTGTAGTTCTTGTAATCCTCTTGGACAAAGTAAATTACAAAATCAGACTGTTCTCTGATGAGGCTGTTTTGAGTCTTTGCACAGTAGCTTGTGCTTCCTCTTCCTTGAGACATAAACTCTTCAGGCTATTTTGAGCATTTTCATGAACCAGCACAAAATTTTTCTGTGTAGTTCTGCTCTTTACAGACTGTGACAGTGCAGCCGCTAGGGCTTGTGACCTGTCTTGTCTCAATGCTGAAGTTTTCTCTTTTTTAAAGGCTTGTTAAAGTGTCTGTATTTTAATTCTACAGGCAAAGCTCCCCCAAACCTGCCCCAAGGTGTACCACCCTTGTTGCATAACCAGTATATTGTGGGACCTGGAGGACTTCTGCCTGCCTACCCAGTAAGCAGTTGAATTGTTCCTGTCCTTGATTGCTTAACCCAAGGTAACAGTGGGCCCTCCAGACCTGCTGCTGTCTATGCCAAGGCAGTACTGTTGGCACATGTTGCACCTAGAATTCTTGTTCCAAATGCTGAAGAATATATTGAATATGTTCAGTGGAGGGGTTACCCTTGACACTAAGCTGCAGAACTGTTGGTACAGACCTGATCTGGCTGCTGTTGGAGCTGAACATGTGTGTTGCTATGGTTTTCAGCAAACTAGGTTTTAAGCCCTCTGAGTAAAATTTGACTCATTCAGGTTTGTGTTACTGGATTAGATTTACAGTAGTGATGGTTGAAATGTGCCACGTGTCCTGTCTGTCATGCTTTGAAAGATGGCACATACCCTTTTGACGGCTGATCAGGATCAACATTTTTTTGGTTTTCTGTTTTTTGAATCAGAAACTTTAATCATCTTTCTGAATCACACTGATTGCAAGGGAATACTGTAGAATGCCTTGTGGTCTAGTTGTTAAATCTTAAATCCTGCTGAGTAATAATTGTAGCAAAAGTGGTTGTTGCTCTTACTCAGGAAACTGAATGCCCTGTAGACTTTTCACAAGTTGATGCATCTGCAGAAACAGTGTTGCAGATGGAACAGTCAGACTCTCCTCAGAGGACTGTCACCGAGGAAACAATGTCAGAGAGACAAGCTTAGTTCTGCTAGCCTTAAAATGCTACAGTGCACCTTGATGGCACAATGTGATGTGTAGCTGCACACCTTTAAAATAGGCTGGGCCTTGGTCAGACTCTCTTTAAAGCCCCAAAATGGTCATCAGCGTGAGAGAAAAGTGTTGTAATAATGTTGCGTTTTTATCTGTCTTTAAGCAGATTTATGGTTATGATGATCTCCAGATGCTTCAGTCCAGGCTGCCAATGGTAAGTAAATGGCTGGGTTTATTTAATTTTAATTAAGTATTCTTCAGTGTTGATCGTTTGTACGACGCAAATTGTTTCATTTGATGGTGATTAAGAGCTTATCCTTATGTTCTATATTCTGTTTTTTAAAATACCTACGAGCAATTTCTCTGGGTGGTGTAAATTGACATAAAGCAAGCGTTTCATCGGTCCTTCCTCCATCTGCAAGTTCTGTAAATAGAAGCCAGTCTGCTCTTTGCTTCTGAGTGGAGAAAATTTTAATTCTTGTAGCAACAAAATTACATCTTGTCGAATCTAGCTGAAATCTGAGAGTGAATGTTTTCATATAGCAAGAGTTAGGGTTGAATGGCAGGTACAAACTGGCAACCTGTGTAGGTGCATCTGACAGTTTTTGGAGGTGTTCACAGGTGGAGATCTTTGTATATGCTTCATGGCAACAAATGCAAATGAGCATTTGGGAGCAATTCTTGAAGAAGCATTTGAACTAATGAGGGAGAGAATGTGAACATTTCTTCCTTACCTGGATCCAGAAGGTAAATGTCATGTGAGAGAGCCTGAGCTTCAGGACAGATTAACAAAGAACCTAAGCCTAGATTGCAGAAAGTTAAAGAACTTTTTTTTTCCTTTCAGAAAACTAGGGTAAAAGTCTTGGAGAGAAAGTTTGGTAGTATGTAACTGAGAAAAGTCACAGGATTAAGTGATGCAGTGTATCCCTAGTGGCAGAAATGGAACAATGAGCAGTGATCTGGAAAAGAAGTGTCATTGGATGAATGCCATAATTACAGGTCCAAGTCAGTACCAGGTCTTGCATGTGTAATCTGGGGACAGCCAGAGTCAGATACTCAAAGGTGAGTACAAGGATGTCCCAGGCAAAACCCTGTCCAGCTGCACATACTGAATTAAAAAAATAAAGTTGAATGTAATAATGAAGAGTTTAACAACCCAATGAAGTCATGATCCTTGGACGAATTCTTGACTGAAATGAATGGCATTATTTTCAGAGCAGCTAAATGAAAAATAGTTGCTGTTCAGGGGCCAGAAGAGACACTGGCTGGATGCCAGGTGCCCACCAAGCTGCTTATCACTCCCTCAGCTGGACAGGGGGTAGAAAAACATGGGTCAAGGTAAGGGCAGGGAGATCACTCACCAATTACTGTCATGGGCAAACCAAGGTCGATTTAGGGAAATTAATTTAATTTATTACCAACCAAATCAGAGTAGGGTAATGAGAAAACCCCCAAAATCTTAAAAATACTTATGCCTACCCCTCCCTTCTTCCTGGGCCAAAATTGACTACTGATTTTTTTTCTACATCCTCACCCAGTGTGGCACAGGGGGGGCAGGGAAGCGGGCTTGAAGTCAGTTCATCACACTTTGTCTCTGCCACTCCTTCCTCCTTAGGAGGAGGACTCCTTGCAGTCTTCCCCGCCTCCAGTGTGGGGTCCTTCCCAGGGGAGACAGTCCTCCACAAACTTCTCCAAAGTGGGTTCTTCCCACAGGCTGCAGTTCTTCAGTGTGGGTCCCTTCCTTCAGGAACAGTCTGCTCCAACAAGAGTCCACCATGTGGCCACAAGTCCTGGCAGAAAAGCTGCTCAAACACAAGCTCCTAATTCCATGAGGTCACAGGTTTTGCCAAAAGCCCGCTCCAGCATGGGCTCCCCATGAGGTCACAGACTTCTTTTTGGGCATCCACCTGCTCCAGCATGAGATCCTCTGTGGGCTGGTGGATATCTGCTCTACTGTGGACCTCCATGGTCTGCAGGGGGACAGCATGTCTCACAATGGTCTTCATCACGTGCTACAGGGGAATCTCTACTCTGGCACCTGAGGCACATGCTCCCACTCCTTCTGCAGAATTTGTATCAGTCTCCACTTCTCATGTGTCAGCTGAATTCCTTAGTGCTGTCTCGGCAAAAGTGCTATTTTCCAAGCAGCTGTACCACGGGGCCATGCAGGGGCCACAGGGCCTCCATACTGGAAGACTCCAGAGGTGATGGTGAGTGTGTGTGAAGCGGGGTGGGAGGTGGCAGGTGTTGAAGAGCCAAGGATGGAGGAGATGATTGTGATAGCGCTGGCTGAAGGCTGGCCAAGGTTTTGGGAGGAGGTTGAGGCAGAGTCACAGAATAGTCATGGTTGGAAAGGACCTCTGAGATCACCAAGTCCAACCATACACACACAAAAAACCTTTACAATCTTGATCACTAGAGCATGCCACTAAAGCATGACCTGAAATGCACATCTGCACATTTCTGGTGATTCAGCCCCCTCCCTGGGCAGCCCGTTCTGGTGCCTGACCACTCTGTTGGTCAACTAATTCTTCCTAATATCTTATCTGAACCTCCCCTGCTGCAACTTCAGACCAAATTTCCTTTGATCCTGTCATTATTCACTTGGGAGAAGAGGCCAGCACCCACTTCTATACAGCCTCCGTACAGGTAGTTGCAGAGGGCAATAA
>VXBW01007222.1:0-10531 GCA_013400375.1 Thinocorus orbignyianus
ATTCTATGATTGTCCAATTGCAG
Organism: Thinocorus orbignyianus; assembly: GCA_013400375.1. Taxonomy (NCBI): domain Eukaryota; kingdom Metazoa; phylum Chordata; class Aves; order Ciconiiformes; family Thinocoridae; genus Thinocorus; species Thinocorus orbignyianus. Next base: position 24 of record VXBW01007222.1, read on the forward strand.
AAAAGATGGAGCGTTTAGCTGGAAATTGGGTGCCCACCAGCTGGTGAGGAGAAGGATTTTTGTGGAAAATGGGGTTCCTTAAAAGCAGAACAAAACTAAACAACTGACCAACAGAGTTCTGCCCACGTTCGTGTTATAGTTTTGCTGTATTTTCACGTAGCTTTTGAATTAGTTGTATTTTGTGCAATTTATCCATTGGAGATACTAAGGCTTTTGTGTATTTTGATTTTGACACATCAATCTGAAATGGACTTCTGGAATTTTTAATAAATATTCCTATTTAGGTGTCTTAAGATGCAGATAATAAGGTTGTACTGTGATTACTTTTAAAATGACGGTTCCTACGTCCTCTTTTGGAAAACATACCTTTGATCTAAATTTCCTTTCTCTCTCTGCAGATTGAAACAAGAGCAGATGTATGTGCGGGATGAGTTTGGCAGACTTCTGGAACGAGAAAGGATTTCTTCCAATGAACATTTGACTCGAGCCATTCTGAGAGAGAGAGCGGCGTCGGAAGAGGAGCGGCAGAAGGCACAGCGTTTTGTAAGTTCAGAAACTTTTATAGAAGGCTTCAGACATATTTCAAACTATTGGTGGAAGAGGAAAGCAGAAATCTTGTTATTTGTTTTTATTTTCTTTATTACTAGTTAATAGTATGTAATTTTATTTAATTTCTTTTTTGGGGGGTTAAATATCCCTGTCTTAAGTTGATTAACTGTATCCTGGGCTGCATCAAAAGAAGTGTGAGCAGCAGGTCACGGGAGCTGATTCTCCCCCTCTGCTCTGTGCTTGTGAGACCCCACCTGGAGTCCTGTGTCCAGCTCTGGAGTCCTCAACACAGAAAGGACATGGAACTGTTGGAACAGGTCCAGCGCAGGGCCACCAAGATGATCAGAGGGCTGGAGCACCTCTGCTGTGAGGACAGNCCTCTCTGAAGGCTGCAAATATAATTCGTCTTCTTGTGTGTGTGTATAATATTAAATGTCTTTTTTTCAGAGGCTGGAAGAGTAATATGATAGTTTAGGTCTATTTATTAAATTTGGTTATTCTATATTAAGTAGTTGCAGAATGCAGGAGAACTTATCTTAAAATTAATTACTTCATTCTTAAAGGAATTCCATAGTATTTCTGGACTAGAAATCTCGCCAACAATAAGAATTCAAAAAATATTGGGTTTGAAGCCTTTAATGTGCTAGAAAACAACAACAAAAAGTCTGACTTTTGATGATTGTCTCAAACCTTAGAAGCAGCTCAGTGGGAAGTTCTGTATCAAAGAATCATATTTCATTAGAGCTGATGTATAAAAAACTTTCTGACAGGGAAGTTGTAAAATCCGTCTGGCTGTTTTCCTCTGAAAACTGACATTGTTTATTTCAGTCCATTTCAAGTGTCTGGCAGATTTATAACTTCTTACATATAGTGGTTGTTTCCTATATCAAGTCTATATTGACTCTTCTTTGAAACAATAATCTTTACTCTCTGAGGTATGAATATGCCTGTTTTTCAAATTCCTTGAGTATAAATACAAAACAAATCGGTGTTTTCAAAGAAAAAAGTTTAAAATACTTACTAGAGCTTTCCCATCAAAATTAATGGGATTATTTATGTCAGCATCTGTATAAATATTTGTTTGGCCCTCTGTTTCTGAAACAAAATCAAAGCTTTCTGAGGTTTATTGGCTGGTAACATCGTAAACCACTCACTTCAGTAAGCAATAGCTTTATTTATGTGTCCAGTTCTGGAGTCCTCAACATANAGTTAAAAAAAAATCTCTCGCCTGTGTTATTTAATTCAAAACCAACCAAACTTCACTTAAATACACCTGCGTATTAGTATCTTTTGCAGACATTTCCCAATGCTTTTTCACCTCCACAGTAATGTTATTGTTGAAGAATAATCACAGCGTGGCAAACAAATGCTTAATATTTTGTTGTTTTAAAATCTGGGAACAAAAGAAAGCGCAGAGGATTTATGACCAAGGTACAACCTTCGTCTTAGAGCTTAAACCCTTGGATTTTTAATATTGTGCAGGAGAGATGAGGGTATCGTGGTCTCAACCTAATGAAGAGCTGAAGATTTATAATGGGGAATATTATTTGCATAATTACCAGGGGGTTTGCATCTTTCACTGACTACTGTAGGTAACGCTGTGCTTTCGAGAAGCATGTGATGCCTTTTCTCATTGTGGCAAATGCTTGAGCGATTTCCTCTTATGGACATCAAACTCTTTTGTTTTCAGTCATTGTGTCAATTTTATTGTTAATTTTGCTTACTCCAGATTAAGACTGGAACAGGCTGCCCAGGGAAGTGGTGGAGTCACCATCCCTGGAGGTATTTAAAAGCTGGGCAGATGTGATGCTGAGGGACATGGTTTAGTGGTGGTTTTTGTCAGCGTTGGGTTGATGGTTGGACAAAATGATCTGAAAGATCGCTCTTTTTCTGCACTGTGGTTCACGTCCTGTTCTGTAGGGTCAGTGCAGATATTGTGGACTGAAGCACACATGTTACAAATACGCCTTGGAGGTCTTTTTCACACGCAGATGTGCCCACAATCTGCTTTAGAGCTTGACTCCAAAAGTAGCTGGATTGAGGAAATTGCAACCTGTGGATGGAGGGCAATTTCTTGGGGGAAAACCACGTAAACTTGTTGAGCTGTCCTTGCCATCAAAGAGAGTGGTTTTGTACCTTTAGATTTACTTAGAGTGGGTTTTGAGACATGATATTTGCAAAGTGTCTCTGAGTGTTTTCAGCAAAGGACAAAGTGCACCGTGTGCTTGAAGTTGTGCTTGTCCCATCACCTGTTCCTTGAGAGAAGAGACCAATTCACCCCCCTGGCTACACTCTTCTTTCAGAGAGTTGTAGAGAGCGAGAAGGTCTCCCCTCAGCCTCCTTTTCTCCAGGCTGAACACCCCCAGCTCCCTCAGCTGCTCGTCCCAAGACTTGTGCTCCAGACCCCTCACCAGCTCCGTTGCCCTTCTCTGGATCCGCTCCAGCACCTCAGTGTTTTTCCTGTCATGAAGGGCCCAAAACTGGACCCAGCACTTGAGGTGGGTCATCACCAGTGCCCAGTACAGGGGGACAATCTACCTAAACTTCTACCTGAGCATTTCCAGGCACAGCCATAGTTCTTCCTAGTCTATCCATAAAGAATTTAGTATTCATGTGGTCCTCTTTACCAAAGACACTGGTGTAGTTGAATGCCCTGTACTTCTGGGTGCTCCAAGAATACTTGTATAATGTTTTACTCACGTAGGCCTCAGCCCTGTCCTCCTTTGCAGTGTTTATTATTGGAGATCTTTGCTGTACATCTGAAAGTTGGGGTTAGTTGAGTTGGGCATAGTCTTGTTGAGTGGCTTTAAACGTGGTAGCTTTGCCGTAAATAGCGTATTGACGTTCCATCACTGGAGTCATTATGTGAGTCAGGGTGAGACGCAGAGAATATGGAAGTAAAAAAAATCAATAGTTATCCAAAGTGCAGAGGACCTCTTGTATTTCCATCTCCTTATAATAACCTGGACTTTACTGTTAACGTGTTTTCTTCACTGTCTGGACTGAAATGAGCTGTCATTAAGGTCCTATATGTTAGAAAATGGTTTTATTGAGCTGCCAATGACATTAAAGTCTCATTTCCCTTGGAAGAGGCACAGAAATATTGTTTTGTTCATTTGGTGTAACCATAACATTAAAATTTGATTATTGCCATCATTAGAAATCTGTATCCATACTAATATAATTATATATATTTCCCCGTGTATTGTTCCACGCTTTCATTGAGGCACTTGTTAGAGAATGAAATCTATTGTTGCTGAGGCATTTTTTTTTTAGTTTTGTAAATTATTTCCTACACAAAAAGGTCTATTAATAAATTCTGTGTTCAAAAAAAAATCAATTTGCTAGAAGTATCCTTATATTAAAAAGCACTTTTTTGCACCTTGGGTGAGTGTGCTAATCAGATTATTGGGTATTTTTTTTCCTAGCAAAATCATATTTGAGATGTATAATACTTCTTTTACTTTTCAGAGTGCTGAAATCAATAGACAAAAGACTTTTCCTGGTTTATATTAGAGCTGAAGTGTGTTGAGTTCACGTTAGGAGCCAGTTTGACCTCTTGTCGTAATTGAATACGTATCGTTAAAATGGAGCGTTTTCCTCTTCTGTGTCTCAACTGCTTAGATGTTTTCCCTGTCATCCTTGGGTGGCTGCTCCTCGTCACTACCTCCTTGTGCTAAAAATGACCTTTGCTTCAGCCTTGCATTTATTTTTTTCCTGTCCTCAATTCATTAGCTTTGTCAAGAGGAGGTCCCCTCTTTTCCATAAGCAGATTATATTCTGACCCTTCCTGCTCTTTCCAAACAGTCCTGCGCTAACCGTATTTTAAGGATGACTTCACTAGAAAATACCAGGGAGAAGAATTACTTAAATGAGTTAAGGCATTAGTTCTCAAGAGAAAAGAAGTCTGTTTACAAACCTGCAGTATTTATTACATACCTCATTTACCCCATTCATCATTTTAATAGAAAAATGAATCTTTTTAGATGATTCTGAAATAATTTGAGGTAAACTACATAGCCTGAGGCAAAACATGATTGCTTACTGTAGGGAAGGCCAAGCTCTTTCTGAAAAGTACAGTATGATTGGTGACTGTACTTTACAATTTATGATAGTAAAAATATTGAAGACTCGTATTTGAAACATAGACTTAAGGTTTGGAAACCCCAGGGTACAAGATGAAATCTAGTGACAGTTATTTTGTCTCTTGTTCTTCAGTTTTATCGTATAGAAAGTAGGTATTTCTATTGAAATCTCCTTGAAACTAGAGAGTTTTTTTGAGATTTGGAGAAGGAATTGGGAACGCTCCTGGAGGAGAAGCTCAACATGAACCGGCAACGCGCGCTGGCAGCCCAGAAACCAACCCCATCCTGGGCTGCAGCAAAAGAAGTGTGAGCAGCAGGGCCAGGGAGGGGATTTTCCCCCTCTGCTCTGCGCTCCTAAGACCCCACGTGGAGTCCTGTGTCCAGTTCTGGAGTCCTCAGCGTAGGAAGGACATGGAACTGGTGGAACGGGTCCAGCGCAGGGCCACCAAGATGATCAGAGGGCTGGAGCACATCAGAGGGCAGGAGCACCTCTGCTGTGAGGACAGGCTGAGAGAGCTGGGGCTGTTCAGCCTGGAGAAGAGAAGGCTCCGGGGAGACCTGATAGCAGCCTTCCAGGATCTGAAGGGAGCTCCAGGAGAGCTGGAGAGGGACTCTTTGTCAGGAAGTCTAGTGACAGGACAAGGGGGAATGGTTTTAAATTGGAAGAAGGGAAATTTAGATGAGATCTTAGGAAGAAGTTCTTTACTGTGAGGGTGGTGAGGCACTGGAACAGGTTTCCCAGAGAAGCTGTGGCTGCCCCATCCCTGGAGGGGTTCAAGGCCAGTCTGGATGGGGCTTTGAGCAACCTGGTGTGGTGGGAGGTGTCCCTGCCCATGACAGGGGGGTTGGAACTTGATGATCTTTAAGGTCCCTTCCAACTCTAACGGTTCTATGATTCTATGATTTGTTCACAAGATTTTCTCATATGTACATGGTTCTTTTTTTGCCATGCATTGTTGTTAGTGCTATTTTGAAAGAGCATTCTTTTTACAATAAACAGTCTCATTGCATTAGTACTTTGTGAAAAGAAATCTACGTGGTTTTGTTTGCTTGTGTTGTAGAAGATGGGGTGAAAGAGCAGGAGAAATTCATTTTGAGTATTGAGGATGTGATGTTTTACGGGAAAGTGGTTTGGTTGCTTTTTAGAGAGTGAAGTGCATACAACAAAGAAGGAATTTAGGTTTTGAAAATATTAAACTCCATTGCACTGTTCATCTTCGTTTGAATAAACATAATATCACCGATGTGGCTTATGTCTCTCCTGGCACACATTTCTTCTCTCACTGACTCTCTTTCCCTCCTTCTCTGGCATTTCTACTGCAGCAGTTTGCTGTTTGGGATATGAATCTGGCTTTCTCCCTTTGCTGGGATGTTAAATAGATGATGTATGAAAAAGAATCTGTTGCTGTGCAAGTAGAGATCAGTAATTTTTTTTCCCAGCAACGCAAGAAATGGGACTGCCTGTCAAATATTTGCAAATTATAAATGGTTTTCTTATCTGGACAAATATATGTGCTGCGAAGAAATGGTAAAGACTCATTTGAATGTCTAAAATTACTTTATAAATAGGAGGGAGCAGTTTTTTCCCCCTGCTTGATAGAGTTAAACAGTAAAAATAATTTGAAATGGCCTGTGGGTGATAGTACTATTTGTGCTGTAGGTTGGAATTCCAGTACAATCTGTCATGTGAACTGTTAAGCAAATGTTTTATTTCATCCCTGAAACCACCATCAAGTGCCTGGGAACTGGAATGAGAAGTTTCTTACCTGTATCTCCCTTCTATCCCTTTACAGTGTCCATTCTGACATTTAAAGTAGCTGTTTCAGTGGAACAATAGGATTATATTTCTCCTTCCTTCCAGTTTTTCCCATGGCAACATGCTATAGACTTTTTATTTTAATTTTTCTGTGTAATTGTTAATTAGTTGTGGGATTTTTTTCTGTATCAAAGTTTGACGGACAGGAGAAACACAGTAAAAATAGAAAATGTTGAAGGTGAGTAAGATACATAGAATGAGCATTCATTCTCTTTAAATATTTCTTTTTTGAAGCGTGAAAAGAATGTGTTTGGATAGTCAAACAGCATTTAAAAGCATCTCTTTTTTTTTTTTTTTTTTAATTCTTATATAGCAAAACCCAAGATATTTGACAGAAGCAGAATGAATCGCTGTGTTATCTGGGCATCCAGATGAAGATCTAGTGCTTTACAAAGCCTGATGCTCCATCAATTTGTTCTTTTGGTTGAATTCAAATTGAGTTCATTTTTATAGATTCACTGCGTGATACTCTCCTCTCTCCTCCCTCATTCATTAACCAATTTGTTCTTGCTACTCCCTTTTTATTGAGTGGCTAAAAAAATTGCTGTGCTCTCTTTTCAAATGAGTATCATCATTCCTTGTCATGCATGGGCAAAAAATAAGGGTATGAATCCTTTATACAAATACCTTCCCTTTTTCCAGAGAGGAGACCCCTTTCTGCCCCCAAGGTATTATGAGGAGCACCTCTCCTATGAGGACAGGCTGAGAGAGCTGGGACTGTTCAGCCTGGAGAAGAGAAGGCTCTGGGGAGACCTGAGAGCAGCCTTCCAGGATCTGAAGGGAGCTCCAGGAGAGCTGGAGAGGGACTGTTTGTCAGGAAGTCTAGTGACAGGACGAGGGGTAATGGTTTTAAATTGGAAGAAGGGAGATTTAGATGAGATATAAGGAAGAAGTTCTTTCCTGTGAGGGTGGTGAGGCACTGGAACAGGTTGCCCAGGGAAGTTGTTGATACCCCATCCCTGGAAGTGTTTAAGGCCAGGCTGGATGGGGCTTGGAGCAACCTGCTCTAGGGAGAGGTGTCCCTGCCCATGGCAGGGGGGTTGGAACAGGATGATCTTCAAGGTCCCTTCGAACTCCAACCATTCTATGATTCTATGATTATAAAAAGAATGTTTTAAATAACATTCTCTTGAAGTTTTGAGCACAAGAGTTGTATATAAATATTCTGATCCAGGCTCCTTTTGATTATTTCTGGCCCTTTGGAGCATTCACACCCTGCCCGTTGTACGACAAAACAAAAACCAAGTCGAAGGATTGTCAAGACTTGTCCTTCTTCATGACTCGGCCCAAATACATGTGATAGAGAAAAATATGTTCATTCGACAGAAGTCTTGGAAATATGGGCAGTCTCCTTCATTGCAACAAAACAAATTTGCTGGTTTTGAGACTCTCGTTCTGACTTTCACAGCAGCGCAGAACGATATAGAGTTTCCTCTGCCTTGAGTGCTGTAAGGCATGGAAGTGACCTTCCAGCTTCCATACCACCAGGGAAACATTGACAAAGTGTTTTCCCATCTTCATTTCTGAAAATCTAAGTCTGGTGCTGTGTTTGTATGAGGGAGAGAGAGAAAATAGAGTTTAGGAAAGCTGTTTTAAGTATCTTCAAACAAATAAAAAAGCACTTTAATGGCAGTAAGGCCAAAGTGAGTGAAAGAACCATCTACATTATCAGCATTTGCGACAATGATGTCATATTTTTCTTTAACCAAAACAGAAATGTAAGTGATGACTGAGACATTTTTATTGATACTTTTCTGCTCTTTCTGCACTTTGACGTATTCTTCATTTATTAGCATAAAACTGCATGACTTGTGTTTCTGCTCTGAGTTATTGAAGTAGTGAAACTTCAGTGAATGATGGCTGTGAAATACTGTTGTATGCCTTTTTTTCCCCCTTTCCCTGGATGAAATACAGTTTTTAAGACTGAAAAATCCTGTTGCCTCTCCTTGTCTATCAGCTTCTAGTCTTAGTTATCATACTTTGGTTAGCAAAGAGCCTACGAGGACATACTGGATGGTGTAACAGTCTTTCTAAGGAAGAAATGATTTAGCCCTCACCAAAGAGGAGTGCTCTTGAAGATTCGTGTATCACAAGTTAGAATGAAATGGGATGAAAAAGTGCTGTCTTGTACAACTACTATTAGTATTTTTATAATCGTTGCGATAGATTCCCTTACATGGAATCATAGAATGGTTNAGTTTCACAAGATATGCTGGATGGTTTCAGGTACTTGAAGTAGGCGAACACCCTGGTAGAGCTGATGATAATCTGAATTCTAGAAAAGGCAACAGATACGGTATTTTTTTGGGGAAGAGAGAAAGGTGACAAATTAAAAAAAATATAAAAATCTCAATTTTTTATACAATTTTAACTTTCCTTTTCCATGTCTTTTCCTATCAGGCTCCTACTAGATGTTTGGAATATTTTTAGGTACTCAAGTGTTGAAGCAATAGGTGCCATTGTATCTGAAGCAGGTATATACAAACCCCATTTTGGAAGGGTATTTCAGGGAGAGGGTGAGGAAAAAAGATGTAGTGATAGGGTGAGGGGATAAGACAAGAAGAGAAGGCTCCAGGGAGACATTATAACAGCTTTCCAGTACCTGAAGGGGGCCTACAGGAGAGATGGGGAGCGACTCTTGATCAGGGAATGTAGTGATAGGACAAGGGGAAATGGTTTTAAATTGGAAGAGGGGAGATTTAGATGAGATATTAGGAAGAAATTCTTTCTTGTGAGGACGGTGAGGCACTGGAACAGTTTGCCCAGAGAAGTTGTGGCTGCCCTATCTCTGGAGGGGTTCAAGGCCAGGCTGGATGGGGCTTGGAGCAACCTGGTGTGGTGGAAGGTGTCCCTGCCCATGGCAGGGGGGTGGAACTTGATGGTCTTTAAGGTCTCTTCCAACCCAAACCATTCTATGATTTTGTGACATGCAGTGATGATAGCATTTAGGTGTACAATGATATGGGTGTGAACGCACGCCTGTTTCTCTCTTTCTCTGAGGTTGTGTATTTGGGGAATCTGATATAACTCTGCTGCTTCCAATAAATCAAAAAAATAAAAAACCCTAAACTTTGATTCATACAAGTAATGCAGAGAGTTGAAGCCAAGCCATTTTCTTTTCAGAAGCTACCTTCCACTTTAAACTAGGCTGATTTCAACACGTAGCCTACAAATGAATTCTTATTCTTTAGGGTGAATTTTGAAGGCAGAAACTAGTTTCATCTGTCAAGTCTACCATTTAAAATACGCACAGGAAAGATATGGGAGAAGTTTGTCAACATTCATTTTTGGGAAATTGTGGCACAAGAAGATGATAATACTTGCCTGTCACGTTACTTCTCCATTAATACAGCTAATACTTATAATTTAGTTATGAACTTGCAAGATCCACCTGTCTGTTCACATGGTGAGATACTGCGTTGTCTTTTTTTTCATAAACCGTTGAATTCAAATCACGTTTGTAAAGAACTAAATAAATAAATAAACCCCAGTCCATTACTTCTCATTTTCCTAATTATCATGCAGATAAACAGTGGGGATCGTAACATTAGGATAAGTAAGTGGCTTATGATTTTGCCTCGGAGAAAGAAACTCTTGCTGTTCCATTTTCCCCCCCTTGAGCTCTGCAGAGGTAATAAATGAGCAAGTCCAGAGTAGTTTATGATGGATAGTTAATAGTGTTGTGCCCGAGCCAACAGGCTTGTTTCTGCAGCAGCTGTCACAATTCATAGTCATTAACATACCTTTAATGGTTGCATTTCAAAATACTTTCTAGGAGGGCATTTAGCATTCAGAAAGGAAAAGAAGCCATCACCTTGAAAAAGGAGTTTTAGGTATAAGTTGTTGGCTGAGTGTAGTGTGACCGTGAAAGGTGTGAACGTGAGTTGGAAGCTATTGAAGGAGGTAAATACAGGTTGGCTTTCAAAGTCCACTTGTGACCACAGGTCTATGTTTACACCTCGGAATCATAGACTCATAGAATCATAGAATGGTTAGAGTTGGAAGGGACCTTAAAGATCATCAAGTTCCAACCCCCCGGCCATGGGCAGGGACACCTC
>VXBW01007222.1:10734-28130 GCA_013400375.1 Thinocorus orbignyianus
CTCCTCAGGGCTGCTCTCCAGCCATTCTCTGCCCAACCTGTAATTGTGCCTGGGATTGCCACGTCCCAGGAATCACCCAACGAAGAGCCTCTTGTACCATTCTGTTGAGTGGCTCCTACATTTAGAGCACAGGAAAATTCAGAGGGAAGAGAATGACTTTATGCAACAGCCGTAGCCGAGTCGTTTCTCATGGGAAGGGAGCTGGAGGGCTACCAAATGGTCAAGTCATGACAGCAGACTCACAGCCATGGCTCAATCTACCTGCTGTTTTGGTGTAAGAGAAAAATGTATGGTCAGACACTGGAATAGGTTGCCCAGGGAGGTGGTTGAGTCCCCCACCCCAGAACGTGTTTGAGTGTCTTTGAGAAGTGGTGTTGGGGGATCTGGTGTAGGGGAGAACTTTGTAGAGTGGGGTTGATGGTCGGACTCAATGATCTCAAGGGTCTTCTCCAGCCTGAATGATTCTATGAAAAAATACTTCTGTAGAATATTTATCAGATTTGTGTTTAACGCTTCTGAAGGGAGGAAAGAGGGATGTTGGAAGGCAGGATAATGAGCGAGTGTTGTTTCAGCCTTGGTAATGGGAGACCTTTTAAAAAGTACTGAGATAAGCAGGTTAGTTGGATCTTTGTTTTACATTGTAGTAGCTCATGTAATATTTTAATTTTCCTTCGCACTTTTATCTGTCTGTTTGAAGAGTGGGGAAAAAAAAATAATAGTTTCTTTTGAAAATAATGATGTTGGAAGAAGATATGGAACTTGGGAAAATCATTCTTTGAACATGCTACCTGCAAGTGAGTTGCTGTACAGCAGAAAAATAGTGCCTATCGCTTTCTTTTGCAGTTTGGTTTGTCTTAAAAACTAATTTTAAATTTTTATATGAACAGGCTTGACCTTAAGGTGAAAAAGGAGATATTAAGGCAAGCCTTCATTTGTTTCAAGCAGTTTTTTTTTGCTAGCCTATGTTGTTTTCCACTGCTGCCAATTTTATTCCCATAGTCCTGATTGGTTTTGGAGGCTTATAAAAAAATTAAGCTGTCCTTCCTAGAGGACTAACTTTGTATTCCTGCAGTAACCCAGTAGGAAAGTGGTGATCAGGATCCATCAAGTACAAATGCAGAGAAGTAGTTGTAGCAAGAAAAGAGGGTGATGGGATGACTGGTGGGAGGCGGTGGGGCAGGGATGTGAGCTTGACTTAAAAGTGCGAGAGAACTCGCAACCCTGGAACGATCTTTCAAAATCTGTCAAATGTTTGACATCCTTATTATGTTGATGTCCTTTAAATTTTTGTGATCAGTCCTGGAATATTAGGGAAGCAGACCCACGTAGACTTGAGGAGTAATGGATGTTTTACTGGAAGATGAGCAGTAACTATCCTGAATATGGATAGAATGGTTAGAGTTGGAAGGGACCTTAAAGATCATCAAGTTCCAACCCCCCTGCCATGGGCAGGGACACCTCCCACCACACCAGGTTGCTCAAAGCCCCATCCCGCCTGGCCTTGAACCCCTCCAGGGATGGGGCAGCCACAGCTTCTCTGGGCAACCTGTTCCAGTGCCTCACCACCCTCACAGTAAAGAACTTCTTCCTAATATCTCATCTAAATCTCCCCTCTTCCNCTTCTCATCCATGAGCACTCCCAAGTCCTTCTCCTCAGGGCTGCTCTCCAGCCATTCTCTGCCCAACCTGTATTTGTGCCTGGGATTGCCACGTCCCAGGTGCAGGACCCTGCGCTCTGCTTGGTTGAACTTCTTGCAATTTGCACAGGCCAACCTCTCCAGCCTGTCCAGGTCTCTCTGGATGGCATCCCTTCCCTCCAGCATGTCAACCACCCCACCTAGCTTGGTGGTGTTGGCAAACTTGCTGAGGGTGCGTTCTATCCCACTGTTCATGTCTCCGACAAAGCTGTTAACCAGCACTGAATTGAAATCTGTGGTAATACAGATTGATAGTGCTAAAGCTGATCAACGTTAATATTTTATTGGACAAAGCAGATTGTCGAAGTAACTTTTATGAACAGTGGCTGGGTAGTTGTTAGAGTGAATATTATGAATTTCTGTCTTGTCTTTACTGCCCAGTTTGAAAATTTGCCAGTTACATGTGCTCAGCCAGTCGATAACTCTTGACTACTTGAATTTTGCTTTACTAGTGCACAGTGTGGTTTTGTGTGACAACACCTTTGGCTACCCTAACAAGTAAATTTGTTGGTCTGTTAGGAGTGATAAGATTGCAAAACCTCCTGGAGGTGGTTACTTTTGGAGAATGAAAAAAACAATTACATATTAATCCTTATAAGTATTTAAAGGGTGGGTTGAAGGAAGATGGAGCCAGACTCTTCTCAGTGGTTCCCAGTGAGAGGATGAGGGGCAATGGGCACAAGCTGGAACATGGGAGGTTCCATTTGAATATCAGGAAAAACTTTTTGGGTGAGGGTACCAGAGCCCTGGCAGAGGCTGCCCAGGGAGGGTGTGGAGTCCCCTTCTCTGGAGACCTTCAGGTCCCACCTGGATGCAGTCCTGAGTGCTGTGCTCTGGGCAATCCTGCTTTAGCAGGGGAGTTGGACTGGATGATCTTCAGTGGTTCTTTCCAACTCTGATCATTCCGTGATAGGTATCGTGAAAAATTATTCTCCGGTGAATTTTATTTGGATGCCTGGATCCAGTGATCTCATTTGATTGTGTTGATCTTGATTTCTGTACTCTACACTCACTTTGTGGGGATGTGATATGAAGCATTAGCTTATCTGAAAGCAGTATAATTTCCCTTTTCACTCTATGTTCCATTTGGGTTGGTAGGTTTCGTTTTTGAGGCATGTAGCAGCCTTTGGATGTGGGATCTAACAGGAAAAACTGTGTATAAATATCAGAGAGTGCTGACAGTCTCATGCCCAAGAAAGTGTAAAGCTGATAAGTATGTTAGATTTAAAGATTGCATAAAGACTGAGTTTGCAGCTGAAGTTCAACAGATAGGAACCACTATGTAAAATAATTCTGAAATCACGACTTTGCTGTGCTACTGGTGTTTTGATGGAGCTTACTTGACTGTTATTTTCTCTGTTTAAAAAAAAACCACCCAGATTTTCTTCCTTATCCTTCTCATCTTTACAAAATCTCATGTAAAGGAAGATATTTAAGTTCAGAAAGTGATTTAACTGTTACTCCATGTTAACAACTGGAGAAATGCGGGATGTTCATCTTGTTGTGCCTTCTATAAAGCTTTACAACTTGTCATAGAATCATAGAATCATAGAATGGTTAGAGTTGGAAGGGACCTTAAAGATCATCAAGTTCCAACCCCCCTGCCATGGGCAGGGACACCTCTCCCTAGAGCAGCTTGCTCCAAGCCCCATCCAGCCTGGCCTTAAACACTTCCAGGGATGGGGCATCAACAACTTCCCTGGGCAACCTGTTCCAGTGCCTCAGCACCCTCACAGCAAAGAACTTCTTCCTAATATCTCATCTAAATCTCCCCTCTTCCAATTTCAAACCATTCCCCCTCATCCTGTCACTAGACTTCCTGACAAACGGTCCCTCTCCAGCTCTCCTGGAGCTCCCTTCAGATCCTGGAAGGCTGCTATCAGGTCTCCCTGGAGCCTTCTCTTCTCCAGGCTGAACAGTCCCAGCTCTCTCAGCCTGTCCTCATAGGAGAGGTGCTCCATCCCTCTGATCATCTTGGTGGCCCTGCGCTTGTCTTGGAAACAAAAAGTATTGTGGATAGTAGGGAATTCTGAGCCAATCTGTATTATGTGTAACATCGTATTTTGTTTTAATTATTATTATTTTTTAGATATGAGTCTGTCTTTCCCAACTTCTGTTCTTAAATTGTGTTTTCTTAGATATCTTTTTCTGTCTAAACTTTTCCCAGTGCCCCAGTTTTTTCTCAGGTTTTCTGCTTCTTTTCACCTCTGCCAAACCCTGTAGCTCCCTCTGGCTCTTAGTCACCGTCACCCCATTTTCAGTTTTATGTCCTTCCTTTTGTTTTCCTTTATGTATTTTTTTTCCTTCCTACTTTCAACTCTTCCTCTCTCCTTTTTCTCTCTCTCTGAAAAAGAACCTTCCTCCCCTGTCCCTTCTCAACAGCCTGTAACCACCGATAACTGTTCCAGTCATGGGATTAGTCACACCAAGTTGCAGTAGTGGCAACCAGGTCGTGCAGGCTCAGTGGAGTGGAAAATCACAGAATCACACAGAATCACATAATGCTATGGGGTTGGAAGTGTCCTCTGGAGATCATCTAGTCCAGCCTCCTGCCAAAGCAGGTGCTCCAAGAGCAGGTTGCACAGGAATGTGTCCAGGTGGGGTTTACATGTCTCCAGAGATGGAGACTCCATCACCTCTCTGGGCAGCCTCTTCCAGGCCTCTGCCACCCTCACAGGGAAGAAGTTCCTCCTCATGTTTAGATGGAACTTCTTATGTTCTAGCTTTTGCCCGTTCCCTCTTGTCCTGTCACTGGGCACCACTGAAAAAAGACTGGCCCCATCCTCCTGATGCCCATCCTTTAGGTATTTATAGGTGTGGATCACATCTCCCCTCAGCCTTCTCTTGTGCAGACTAATAAAAGAATGGGAAGCAGTATTATTTTGTGGAGAGGATGACACAAGGTTTTTTGTACAGATGGCAGAACAGTAGGGAGACGACTACTGCTTTTCCTCATAGCTTCCAGTGCAAGTCTGATCAATAAATTGAAGGGAAAATACAGGCATTCAGTCACAATTACTCACAAAATAAGTTTTACTGGCAGTTTGGGTTTACTTTCAAGTATGTGATGGTTAATTACGCAGAGGATGAACAAATCTAATTAGGGGAATCTCCAGTCAATGCTGCCTTAAAGACTCGATATTTAGTTTTTCCACTTGCTGTAAGCTTTTATCCAAAATATCAGGCTACAGTTCAGTTGCAATTGGAGCTGTTTTATCTCTACCTGCATTTTCAGCTGGTTACAGGTCTAATCAGCTGTGCCAGAACTTTTAAACCTCAGATCTCTTCATAATTGAAGAGAAATAGATACATTTAGGATGTGATTTGGACCCGTTTCAGATGTCAACTTTATGATGAAGTGAATTAGCTTATAGAAGTGTCCCTTTCCTTGTATTTGACTGTCTGGACTCAAGGGGCTCTGGCTGAGGTGTTGTCTTATTGGGTAGACATCTTACTCAACTGGGATGAGTTACACTCAAAAACATATAAATATTATAATGACCCACATTCATGTCACACGAAGTACGCTGATAATAAGTTAGAAAATGAGTCATAATGAACTTAGTTCATAATGAGCCCAGTTCTGGACTCCCCAGTTCAAGAAGGATAGGGAACTACTGGACGGGGTACAGCAAAGGGCTATGAAGATGATGAGGGGCCTAGAACGTGCCTCTGATGAGGAAAGACTGGAGAAGACTAAGGGGGGATGTGACCAACACCTGTAAATACTTCAAGGATGGGTGTCAGGAGGAAGAGGCCGGTCTTTTTTCAGTGGTGTCCAGTGAAAGGGTAAGAGTTAACGGGCCCAAACTTGTACATAAAAAGTTCTATCTAAGCATGAGGAGGAACTTCTTCACTTTGAGGGTAGCAGAGTCCTGGAAGAGGCTGCCCAGAGAGGTGGTGGAGTCTCCGTCTCTGCAGACATTCAAACCCCACCTGGACACATTCTTTTGGGACCTGCTCTGGGTGGACCTGTTTTGGCAGGGGCTTGGACTAGATGATCTCCAGAGGTCCTTTCCAACTCCGTATCATCTTGTGATTCTGTGAAAATATTCCCATGATGTGTGTTTCATTATGAAGAGTCTTCCTTGTCCTTATTTTTTTTTCTTAGAAAACTTTGCCTCGTGAGACCTTATGGAGAGTTGGGTTTGGTCAGTACAAAGAGAAAGCTTTGGGGGGACTTTATTGTTGGTCTTTCATTACATAAAGGTGCTCATAAGAAAGACACAGAGAGACTTTCCATCAAGGCCTGTAGTGGCAGGTAAAGGGGCAGTGGTTTTAAATGAAAAGAGGGTAGATGTAGATGGGACAGAAGGAATAAGTTTTGTATGATGAGGGTGGTGAGACACTGGCACAGATTGCCCAGAGAAGCTGTGGCTGCCCCATCCCTGAAGGGGTTCAAGGCCAGGCTGGATGGGGCCTGGAGCAACCTGGTGTGGTGGGAGGTGTTCCTGCCCATGGCAGGGGGGTTGGAACTAGATGGTCTTTAAGGTCCCTTCCCACCCAAACCATTCTGTGGTTCTACATCAGGACACAGTTATTCGTTATAATAATTTGGGAAGAATTGTTGGGAATTTGTGGTTTTACACTATCCTCTTTTGTCCTTGCGATGTATAGTACATTCTGTAGCCTTGGGTTTTTTTAAGATGTTAACTATTTGATGTTAAAATCCCTTTGGCCCCATGGCTAGCCACAAATCTCTACTCATTCACATGTTCCTCAAGACTGGGCAAGATTATGGAGTGAATGTTTATGGTCATAGGGGGGAAATGAGAGTTGATCTATATTGTGTCTTCCCACGGTGGTGATTTTGATGTTACAGCGTCAGGCTCTGGGCAGGGTTTGGTACGAGGACTTCCCTAAATTTCTGGAGCAGCTGACAGCAGTCCTGTGATTTACTGGAATTTC
Source organism: Thinocorus orbignyianus (assembly GCA_013400375.1). NCBI lineage: Eukaryota > Metazoa > Chordata > Aves > Ciconiiformes > Thinocoridae > Thinocorus > Thinocorus orbignyianus. The sequence continues at coordinate 17,340 of VXBW01007222.1, forward strand.
CTGCAGTTCAACAGCATGTTCTCAGCAGGACGCTGTGGTAGTGCTTTAACAAAATAAATAGGTGCTATAAGTAATTCCTTTAAGTTAGAGTTTATCTAGAACGATTTTTGAAGTTGTTGCATCTGTCACAGATGTAAATGGGGAGAGGAGGACGCTGCTGAGTGTGGAGCTGGCAACAGAAACAAAAATCAGAACTTGTACTACTAGTGAGGAGAAAAAAAAGCTATTTTATACTCCATTAAACTGTTACACATCATAAATAATTTATGCCCGGCTTGCTCTGTTCTGTAGCAAAAATGATAAACTAGTCATTTCAGGAGCATTTTAATGAATAGAATAGTTTTTCCTGACTTTCTCTGTAACACAAACCCCGTCCTTCCAGTATTCCCCTGGTCATTATATACATATATAACTGGGTTAAATTCTAAGAGTACATTTAAAAGTGAGTCCTTGAGTCCTGCTCTATGAATTCCACAATTATCTAGGAATGGATTGAAAATAGAGAGAGTTTTGTTCATTTTACTTAGTACAATAAATTTATATTGGCTATTTCTCTCATTATGAAAAGTGTGTATCACAGAGCCTTCATGGTTGGAAGGGACCTCTGAGATCATCGATTCCAACCATACACACACCAAAAAAAACCCCAACCAACCAACCAAAAAAACCTGAACCTCACAAAATAAATCACCCAACCCAACAATCTCAGCCACTAGAGCATACCCTGAAGTGCCACATCTACCTGTTTCTTAAATACCTCCAGGGATGGGGATTCCACCACCTCCCTAGTCTGGAATATTCATATTTTTTCCAGTTTGATACAAATGTTTAGATAATGCATAACTTTTCTCAGTTAAACTTGCAAAGAGGTTTTTAGACTGAGTTCTTAAATATGTCTTTTGGCTTTGTCAGTGAAAATCTTGTACTTTTTCATTAATTGAAAAAAAAACCCCAACAAATGAAACAGCATTGTAAAAACTGAAATTGCTTGACGATATAAAGAAAAAAAATATCTTTTGGGCTAAAAGGTTTGTGAAATACAGAATTTTAGAGTTAGGTTTGACTCAAATTTTCAAAATTGCAGATAACTAGCTCTATATTCAGACATTTACGTTCGTCTTGCATAGTGCTTGGTGCTTCCGAGCACGTAACTTGTGTATTTTACTGAAATGGGTTAGATGTTCTGAAAATCTAAATAGCTGAAATTGTGCTTCACTTAGACTTGCCTCATTTGCTTTTGATAATGAAAGTGTAAAATGTGATATTGCGAACAGGTAACAGTCTGTTCAGATGAGTGAGTCACTAGAAGAGCCTGGGACAGGTATTGCAGTAGCGCCGCTGGATTTAAGTGTGAATCCAGAGGGGGCTGTTAGTAGAAATTACGGGTCAGGTTCAAGTTTTGATAGCGCGAGTCCAGCCTTTAACTTCTAATTGAAATTCTATGAACTTTGTCTTCTTTTTCTGCAATGAATTGAAATATTTTCAGGCAGAATCTTCTTTCTGACAATTAATTTATACCTATTTATACTCCTCCATGAAATCCAGTGCTTCCCCGATACTACTGGTAGAACCATTGATAGGTCAGTGTGATACCATTTTCCTGTATTTACTGTTGAATTTAAAACAATGGCATAGACTTTTCTGTGTGTGTGTGTGTTCTTCAAAATGGGATTTGTGGGTCATAGAATAGTTAGAGTTGGAAGGGACCTTGAAGATCATTGAGCTCCAGGGTCCTAGTAATATAAATATCACCTTAAACTTGTTTTGAAATAAAAGAATCAAGTAGTTTTGGGTCTCTGTGAAAGAGAACGAGCTAATTATCTCTCAGATTTCTATTTATTCTTACCTGCTCCTTGGAAATATAAGCCAGCAATACACACTGGCAGCCCAGAAAGCCAACCCCATCCTGGTCTCCATCAAAAGAAGTGTGGCCAGCAGGTTGCGGGAGGTGATTCTCTCTCTCTACTCTGCGCTCCTGAGACCCCACCTGGAGTCCTATGTCCAGCTCTGGAGTCCTCAACACAGAAAGGACATGGGCCTATTGGAATGGGTCAAGCAGAGGGCCACAAAGATGATCAGAGGGCTGAAGCACCTCTGTGATGAAGCCAGGCTGAGGGAGCTGGGGCTGTTCAGCCTGGAGAAGGCTCTGGGGAGACCTGGTAGCAGTCTTCCAGGATCTGAAGGGAGCTCCAGGAGAGCTGGGCAGGGTCTCTTTTTGTCAAGAAGTGTATTGATAGGACAAGGGGGAAAGGTTTAGATATTAGGAAGAAGTTCTTTGGTGTGAGGGTGGTGAGGCACTGGAACAGGTTGCCCAGAGAAGCTGTGGCTGCCCCATCCCTGGAGGGGTTCAAGGCCAGGTTGGATGGGGCTTGGAGCAACCTGGTGTGGTGGGATGTGTCCCTGCCCATGGCAGGAGGGTTGGAACTGGATGATCCCTTCCAACTTTAACCATTCTATGATTCTCTGATTTTAGACTTTGCAGGTTGGATAAAATATTGCCGAAAATAGTTTAGAGAGAATTAAATTCCTGGCGCTCTGCCAGGAGATTACTTTGACAAGGAACTGTCCTCTGACAAATTAGTGAGCGTTCCCTTTATGTAGTACATTGCAGAAACAGCAACCGCCATATTAAATCTTAATCAATAACAATGTTTCACTAATTACAGGAGCGAGTTTATGTATTGGATAAATTGCTGTTTGTAAATGTTGTATTATATTAACTAAAACAGCTAATTACCAGCAGCAGAATAAACATAAGGTTTGCTAAAAGCTTCCATCCGTAGCTTGGAGCAGTCGCTGCTGCCTAATATTTCAGTCAATGTGGAAAATAAGGTAATGACATTATAAATACATTTATAATGCAGGACAATTTCTTCTAAAATGCACGTAAGTATTATTGCTTTAGTATGAAATATGATTTATTTAATGCATTTCAGCCCCCATAATATTAAGATATAATTGAGATGGGGGGAAAAAAAATTGCATGCAGTCAGAGTCTGCATGAAAGTGAATCATGGTCTAAATTGCTTGTAATTTTAAAGGCACTTAGGGGAATCGTGAAGTTTATATAATGCAGTCTTTGGTTTGAAAAATGTGAAGAAAACAATCGTCCAGTCTTTCAGGTTTCATTTGACTTCAGATATTTTTTTGTATGCTAATGAGAGTCTTGCTCAGAATGAATAAAGAGAAAGGGTAAAATTCTACACCGATATCACAGCTAAGAAATGAATCCTGATCTGGTGAGAGATGGACAATTACAGTGAATATTCAGTAAAATAGCAGAGACTGGTGTGTAATTTGTGTAATTTGGATAAAGCCACTAATAGAGCCATCTGAAGGGAATGAATGATAACACAAATGATGCCGATGATCCTAGACGGGAATCGTTTCAATGGTGCTGGGAATTCTGATGATTATTGCTTTCAAAAAGACTGAAAATCACAGGTCTCGGCTTTATGGTTTAATTACCTGCTAAACAATTGCTGGTGATTTCACTAAATCACAGAGCTCCCAAACAAGAACACCAGTAACTGCAGCTATGCCCCAGTAATTCCAATTTCCCTGATAACGGCCACCAAACTGTGTTTAGCCTAACAAAAGCTGTCAGTTTGAAAGAAACAGGTAGTGTATGTTATCATCAAGCACGTAGTTTAGTCCAAAGATGTTATATAGAATTTCTAGTAACCCATACTTCTATGGCAAGGAACACTGTATCTCTACAGATGATAAAATAAAATAGAATAATAATAATAATAAAGACTTTTTTTACTTTTTTCATGATATGTAATAATTAAACTTCTCTGGAATAAATGACTTCATGCTTCTAAGACACCTGTAATTTCTTCTGTCAAATATATTGATAATCCTACAGAATATAATTCATGTAGATGGGGCTTTGAGCAACCTGGTCTAGTAGGAGGTTGTCCCTACCCATGGCAGGAGAGTTGGAACTCGAAGACCTTTAAAGTTGCTTCCAAATCTAACTGTGCTATGATTCTTTACGCTGTTGCACATAATCTCCGTTGGCATCCAGAAGAACATAGAATCATAGAAATAATTAGAGTTGGAAGGGACCTTAAAGATCATCCAGTTCCAACCCTCCTGCCACGGACAGGGACACATCTCCGTAGAGCAGGTTGCTCAAAACATCACAGGGGTGAAGCTGAAATGGGAGATCAATAGATAGAATCACAGAATGGTCAGGGTTGGAAGGGACCTTAAAGATCACCAAATTCAACCTGCCAGAGCAGGGTCACCCAGAGCAGATTGCACGGGAACATGCCTAAGCGGGTTTGGAATGTCTTCAGAGACAAGACTCTACCACCTCTCTGGGCAGCCTCTTCCAGGGCTCTGCCAGCCTCAAAGCAAAGAGGTTTTTCCTCATGTTCAGATGGAACCACCTGCTCTAGTGGGAGGTGTCCCTACCCATGGCAGGGAGGTTGGAACTGGCTGATCTTTAAGGTCCCTTCCAACTCTAACCATTCTATGATTCTATGAATTTTCTCTGTTCAAGTTTGTACCCGTTGCCTCTTGTCCTGTGAGTGGGCACCACTGAACAGAGTCTGGCCCCATCTTCTTGTCACCTGTCCTTTAGGTATTGCTCATTATTGATGAGACCCCTCTTGGTCTTCTCTTCTCCAGGCTGAACAGCCCCAGGTCTCTCAGCCTTTCCTCATCAGAGAGATACTCTAGTCCCCTGACCGTCTTCGTAGCCTTCACTGGACTCTCTCCAGTAGTTCTCTGTCCCTTTTGAACTGGGGAGGTAAGAACTGGACCCAGTGCTCCATCTGTGGCTTCAGCAGGGCAGAGTAGAGGGGATGGATGACCTCCTTCAACCTGTTGGCCACGCTCTTTTTAGTGCAGCCCGGATGTCTCATCCCTATCAGTTTCATCTTGGAACAGACTCTGGTCTCTTTGGTGAGCGATCTTCGTCTAGATCCGTTAATATCAGTGGAGAAACTTAAGAGGTTTCAGCAGCTCCTCATCATTTCCCCTTGCTAGAGGTGAGCATCCCTCACCAACTGGCTTAGTGGCAATTCATGCCAGCGCTTCCCTAATTTGCTTCAGGCAAAATCTATTTACTGAAATAGTTTAAATTGAAGTAAAACCGAGTCCCTCACCACGAGATTCATGCAAACCAAGTCCTCTGTGGGCACGGCGGTGGGATCAGTAACCTTTTCAGTGGGAGCAGCTGCACCTGGAAGATGATGTTGGGACTCATCTGACCCAAATTAATTTAAATCTCTTTGAATTATTGGTTACTTTGTCAGTAATAAGGGGCTGGAAAATTCTACGAGCCTTTTTAATATTAACTCCAGCTTACTGCGGGTAATCACTTTTTTAATAAAGGAGAACTCGGAGGCTGGCAAACCACATTGGTTTTATTTTGTTTGATTAATGAAAAAGCATGGTAAGGATGAATAATAAACATAAAGAATCGGGAGCTTGACTGAAAAGCCACAACTCCCTCGCCCCTGCGTACTTCCTGTGCGCCGTTGCCAAGAGATTTCGTAAGGATTGATTAAAATAGTTTGAAACAAGGCACTGTCTATAGAAGTTCAAAGTAATTGGGAGAAACACTTCTATTAATAAAGAGAGCTTCCATAGAACGAGTTCTATCTTGGGGGTTCTCAAAGGGCTTTTACAAGTTAAATATATAATTAAGTATATTATCTCACACTATTCACAGATTTTTTTTTTATTTTATCATTTTTTTTTTCCTGTGGTAGAACACAGCAGCAATTTATGGTGTGAAGTTTTGCTGTGAAGTGAGAAAAATACAGTGCCAGTATTGTTGAAATTCATTGTACTGAGATGATAGGAAGAAGAAGACCAATCTAAGCTCAGCCTAAAATGAACCAGCAGCGCGAGCTGTAGCCGGGCAAGGCGAGTAGTGCTTTCAGAATAAAAGGACAGTGAATTAACATCCATTTTCTCTGGAGCTTTAATGACTTCTAGTCAGGGACTGAACTATCTCTAGAAGGAGTAATTACAAGGCTCTTGCTTTTTAAGATAATGCCTCAGTGGATAGTCGTATTTTCGTGTTATGTCTGATCTGGTTTAGCAACCCATATTTATTTGAGACAGGCAGAGTTGTTGTCTTGCCACAAACTGCTTAACTTTGAGTTCGTGGAAGCAACAGTACGATGGAATGGATGGAAGGGAAGCTTGGGCTGCTTCTGGGAGTGAGCTGAGATTGTGCCAGAGGAACTGGAAAATGAAGCCCCCTCAGAACTGCCCTGTCCTGGCTTGAAATGGTCCAAAAAGGTTAAGGTTGTTCTGGGCTGATATGTAAATGGGTACTATAGAATCATAGAATTGTCCAGGTTGGAAGGGACCGTTCAGATCATGGAGTCCAACCATCAACCTAATGCTGTCAAAAACCATCACTAAATCATGTCCCTCAGCACAATGTCTGCCTGACTTTTAAATCCCTCCAGGGATGGTGACTCCACCGCTTCCCTGGTCAGCCTGTTCCAAGGCTTGACAACCCTTTCAGTGTAAAATATTGTCCTAGTATCTGTCCTAAACCTCCCCTGGTGCAACTTCAGACCATTTCCACTTCTGGACTCAATATGGTGGAGAAGCCTATGAAGACACATTTATTTTTTTTCAGTCCATGGAATAAGTCATAATAAATCATAATTAGAAAAAGGATTTTCTTTAGTAGCCTTATACAATCTTTTTTTTTGTTGTTGTTGTTGAAAGTAATAATAATATTTGAATAGATTAATTTAATCCTTTTTCTGTAGTCCCTCTTTGTTCTCACCAGTCAGTGGTTTTTCCTTCTTTTGTCCATCTTGAGGATGCCATATTCCATTTGTGAGGACCAGAAGTGATGGTCCCTGCCCATCTCCCAGCCTTCCTTGGACCCGTCAGTCCTGCCCTATGAATTCTTGGGCTTTGTGAAATATTTGATGACCTCACGATGCCTGCCTGCCTGCTGGCCAGTCAGGCTGCTGGAATAGAAGTGACCTCACAGCTGATGTCAGCTTTGGCTGTTTCCTGTCCCCCCTCCTCACATGCTGCTCTAGCACTTGATGAGGACCAGGTCCAGGTATGGCAGCAGGAGGTTTCTTTCTCAGTGGGCAGCAAATGCTGCAGGAGAAATGTGGTTGGTTGATGCCAAGGCTGTTTTTCTTGGAAAACCTCTACTTTATGAGGAAAAGAATTTTGCTGTTTTCTATTTAAAGGTAAATTTAAGAGGGTGTTTCTACATTGAAACAAATTACTTAGGAATTCTTTCCAGTCTTAAAGCTCTTCTCCCTATAACTCAAGGATTTTTGTGCTCTTCAAACCTTCAGCTGATGGTTATTGTGACTCCATGCATTGTAGGAAATGGATTTCTTTTCTCACGACACCTACTCGCTCAGTAGGAGGCTTGTTTTGCACCATCTGAATATGGTTTAGTGTGACGTGTGTGAGTGTCTATATTTGAGCTTCTCACTTGGTCATCATTGATGCAATACCTGAGTACTCTGACTGGGGGAAAAATACAGAATTCTCTTAATTGGGTGAATTAAGTTGTGCTGAATGAAATCAGTTCCTAAAAACAGGGGATGAGTTTCTACACTGCACACCCAAGTGCTAGGTCATTACTACAAATAATTTAGAGAATCACAGAATCTTCATGGTTGGAAACCCATGGGGTTTTAAGCAACCTGCTCTAGTGGGAGGTGTCCCTGCCCATGGCAGGGGGATTGGAACTCAATGATCTTTAAGGTCCCTTCCAACTCTTACCATTCTATAATTCTATGATTCTGTGACCTCTGAGATCATCAAGTCCAACCATACACAAAACACCCAACAACCTCAGCCACTAGAGCATGCCCTTAAGTGCCACATCTACATGTTTCTTAAATACATCCAGGGATGGTGACTCCACCACCTCCCTGGGCAGGCTGTTCCGGTGCCTGACAATGCTTTCAGTAAAATAATTCTTCCTAATATCTCGTCTGAACCTCACCTGCTGCAGCTCCAGAACATTTCCTCTGATCCTGTCATTGTTCCACTGGGAGAAGAAGCCAACACCCACTTCTCTACAACCTCCTTTCAGGGAGCTGTAGAGGGCAAGGAGGTCTCCCCTCAGCCTCCTCCAAACTAAACCTGCCCAGTTCCCTCAGCCTCTCCTCACAGGACTTGTTCTCTAGACCCCTCACCAGCTTGGTAGCTCTCCTCTGGACATGCTGAAGCACTTCAGTGTCCTCCTTGTGGTGAGGGGCCCAGAACTGAGCACAGCACTCGAGGTGAGGCCTCACCAGTGCCCAGTTCAGAGGCACCATCCCTGGCCTACTCCTGCTGTCCATGCTATTCCTGATCCAGGCCAGGATGCTGTTGGCCTTCTTGGCCACCTGGGCACACTGCTGGCTCATGTTACGTCGTCTGTCCACCAACACCAATTTATTTTATTATACTGAGGCTCGGATCTAAAATCCTGTTTAAAAGAACACTTACAAAAATACATTTTTTATCAAATAATAGCCTTCAGAAAGATCTATTTCCACGTTAGTAACACAGTAAAATAAATGGCCATTGATATATAAATATGAAACAATGGGGGTATTATCAATGTCTTCTATCGTTTACCTCGTGCAATGAATGTTTTTGAGCGTTGCCTTTTCATTTATTAGATGGACTTTTTTTCCCCTTTGTGAGAAGCTGACACCTGCATGCTGAGCACTGCTGAAGCTGGGATGGAAGTCAAAGGAATTAGGAGTACAAAAAGTGCAAATTAATACCCAAATTATTGGCTCTAATGGCAGTTAAAGTGAAAAAAAAGTGATTTTTCCTTCCTGCCCCCACAGTCTCTAGCAGTGCAATGAAACAAAATTGAATTTTCTTAAAGAATGAGATTGCTAAAATGCAGTTTAGTTCAGACCTCAGACTTACTGCTAGGTGTGAATAAACGTGAGTTCTTGGAATAACACTGAAAATATTGAGTATGAATCCTTGAGGGTTGTGTCCAGTTTGGGCACCTCAACAGAAGAGAGATATCGAGGTGCTGGAGTGAGTGCAGGGGAGGGCAATGAAGCTGGTGAAGGGCCTGGAGAATAAATCTTATGAAGAGTGATTGAAGGAGCTGAGATTTAGTTTGAAGAAGGGGAGGTTGAGGGGAGACTTCATCACTGTCTACAACTACTTGAAAGGACATTGCAAGGAGGTTGGTGCTGGTCTCTTCTCGCAGATAATTAGCGACAGGATGAGAGGGAGTGGCTTCAAGCTGTAACAGGATAGGTTTAGGCTGGACATTAGGAAAGAATTTTTCCCAGAAGGAGTGGTCAGACACTGGAACAGGCTGCCCAGGGAGGTGGTTGAGTCCCCATCCCTGAAAGTGTTTCAGAATGGTTTAGATGTGGTGTTGGGGGATCCGGTGTAGGGGAGAACTTTGTAGAGTGGGGCTGATGGTTGGACTCGATGAATCCAAGGGTCTTTTCCAACCTGAATGATTCTATGATCCTAAGAGATATATGAGTCAGCAGTGTGCCCAGGTGGTCAAGTTCATCCTGGCCTGTATCAGGAACAGTGTGATGAGCAGGACTTGGGATGTAGTCGTCCCTAGATCCCACCTCAAGTGCTGGATCCAGTTTTGGTTCCCTCATGACTGGAAAGATACTGAGGTGCTGGAGCAGGTCCAGAGAAGGGCAACAGAGCTGGTGAGGAGTCTGGAGAAAAAACCTTGTGAGGAGAAGCTGAGGGAGCTGGGGATGTTCAACCTGGAAGAGACGATGCTGAGGGGAGACCTTCTTACTCTCTACAACTCCCTGAAAGGAGGGTGTAGCCAGGGAGAGGTAGTCTCTTCTCCCAAGGAACAGGCCATGGGACAAGAGGAAATGGCCTGAAGTTGCACCAAAGGAAGTTCAGGTATACAAAAAGGGTTAGGAAGCCGTGGAAGAGACTGCCCAGGGAAGTGGTGGAGTCACCATCCCTGTAGGGATTTAAAAGACAGGTTGACATAGCGCTTAGTGACATGGTTTAGTGATGGCATGTGTGTCTTTTGGGGTTTTTTGGAGGGGTTTGTTTTTGGTTTTGTTCTTTTTTGTTGTTGTTGTTGTGGTAGTTTTGTTCTTTTTCTTTTTAGTCAGACTTAGGTTGCTGGTTGTACTAGATGATCTTAAAGGTCCCATCTACCTAGATAATTCTGTGTTTCTATAAGAGCATCTGGATAAACGCAAATAGTTAGAACTGTTGTTTTTACTTTTTAAAGTAAAAGCTCTAATTTCTGCCTTTTCCCTGTCATGATCTCCTGGCTTTTATCCCCCTGACTTTCAGTCTAATTCCCATCAGTTTGCAATCCCCCATGTGGCAGTTCCCTGCAGTGCAGCAGCCTCCCTGGAATTTTCAGAATTCATTCAGGAATATATTTTGTCAGAAATGGCAAAGAGAAGGGATTGAAAGGATATAAACTTCCAGGATTTACTTTGAGAGAAAAATATTTTGGAAAAGAAATAGAGAAGGTTTTGTCTTTTTTCTGCTGGTAGTTGAGTTTTATTTCTTTTTCTGCTTAGGGCAGAAAGTCTCCTAAAGCTGGAAGGTGTGTTGATATGCAAAATGCACTCCCCTATACTTTATAAGTATGCTATATATACTTACATATGATATATTATATATATATATATATGATATGTATATAATAATATCTACTTAAATATTTACAATTAGAGATCTTTTTTTATGATTCTTTTTTCTTTTCCTTTGGAAATTCAAGTTATGTGTTATAAAAATAGTGAAAGTGACTTAGAATCACAGAATCCTGGAATGGTTAGAGTTGGAAGGGACCTTAAAGATCATCCA
>VXBW01007233.1:0-44415 GCA_013400375.1 Thinocorus orbignyianus
TCTCTTGAGGAACCTTCCAGCTCCCAGTTCACTGGCCCAAAGGTTGCCACAGCTTGGGGACAGTGGGGCACGTGGCTGCATCCCCTGGGTTCAACCGTTGTGTGTAAATATCCTGAATAAAACAGAAAAGGTGGTTTTCAAAATTCTGGGGCTTTCTGAGCCCCTAGCTTTTAACGCAGAAGGGAGAACCCAAGCTGCTTGTTTGTAGCTTTTCCCTGCTGCAGAGCGGGACCAGACAGGGCAGGTGGTGACAGAGCCTTATTGGCGTCCCCAGCTGCTGTCCCCTTGGTAGAGGTGACCCCCAGGCAGGCTGCAGAGAGCAGGGCTGGCACCAGCTCAGTCCTCGCGGTCTCTCTGCCTGCCTACCCAAGGTAAACTCCTGCTGGCAGCCCCAAAGGTAGGGTAGGATTGGAAACAAAAACACTCCAAAGGCAGAGCGATGCCCCGGGGCTGGCATGGCTTCTGGGTGCTGGAGACACGGGAATTGACTGATGCGGTGCCAAGGTGTGTGAGGGCTTCTGCTGGCCCGTCACGTCCTGTCCTGGGTGCAGCTGCTGGAGATCATCCCCCCCACTCCCTCCTGCCCTCCTGCCCCTGCCCCAGCTGCTGGTTTGGGGGATGCTGCCCACCTTGTGCTGCAGCTGTGACATGCGATGACCCCATAGATAGAGTTGTGGGGACCACTTGGGTGGGGGCAGCAGGTGATGATGCTCTGCCGTGGTTTTCCCCCTTTAGTTTTGTGTCCAGGTTGGAGGGGACATGGAGCTGGCACTGAGCTCCCTGGCTCAGCTCCCAGTGAGGCACTGGGAGCTAAACTGGAGCATCCCCATGTGGGTTTCTCTATTTCTCTCCCTTCCAGCTCAGAGGAGAATTATCTCATTGCAGCCCCAAAATAACACCCCAAAGAGGTTGTTGGTGATGGGTGTTTGCATTCACATGCCTTGCCCACACCTGGCAGCTCCTGGTTGGAGGTTGCATCTCCAGGCACCCAACTGTGCTGCTCGGTGAGCTGATAGCAGGGGTGGCAGATGAAACCATTGCTTGCCCTGACTGATCACAGAATCAGAGAACCATTTAGGCTGGAAAAGACGCTTAATATCATTGAGTCCAACAATTAACCACCAAGTTTGCCATTAAACCATGTCCCTCAGTGCCACACCACCACATTTTTTAAAACCTCCAGGGACGGTGCCTCAGCGACTTCCCTGGGCAGCCCGTTCCAGTGCTTGACAACCCTTTTGGCAAAGAAAGGGTTACCGATGAGTTGATGATTTGATTAATCAAACTATAGGGATGCTAAGCGCTGGTGGCGTGAGCTGAGGTGCAACCACATGACTGGGGTAACTCTGTGGAGTGTGAGGCTTGGGCTGCACGAACCCGACTTGTGCGCCCACCGAGGGGATGCCCAACGGGACCTCAGGTATACCCTGAACCACACTAACGATGTCTCCATGTTGCCTGTCCGTGTTCACTAGACCAGACAAGGACATTTTAGAGCAAATCTAGCTTAAAACTCCTGCGCCAGGGTGACACTGGAACAGGCACTACCACAGTGGGCTTTGAGAGAGGGGTCGAGGCCGTGTCCCAGCTCAGCCCCAGGAACCCCTGCCCACAGTCATTGCTTCAGGGTGAGGTAAGCATCTGCTTGCGTGCGACACACACCATGGAAAGCTTGCCTACATCCCAGCCCACCTGCCGCCTGCCCCGGCGGCTTGACTCAGCGTGCTGCGAATATCACGGTGACAGGGAGGCTGGAAATGCTGCCGGGAGCTGTGACACAGCAGGCAGGACCCTGGGCTGCCCTGGGCTTCGGTCCTTCTGGCATTTGTGGTTGGCGTTTTCCATCTGATCTCCCTTGTTTTCTGGAGGTTTAACTTAACGCTTTCCCCCGAGAGGGATCAGGCAAGGGCAGGAGGGAGGGAAGCAGCTGAAAGGAGTGGGCAGCCCCACAGAGGGACCATCTCCAGCTGCATCTGTGACCGGTAGCGATATCCTCCCCCAAAGGAGTTTGGGCACCTCCTTTCTGCTGGAGTCCAAGGGGGACTGGTTGGGATTTGGGCATTTTTTCCAGGCATTTGTGGTGTCTTCTGAGACTCATGGTCCACATAATGGATGCAGGGATGGATGTGGCCATCAGGAGGCAGGTACAGCTCCTGTTCTCTCCAGTTGAGTGGCTTTGAGTAAATCCCACTGGGGATGGCAGTGGAGACCATGTCAGTGTTGGGTGTCCCCTTCCCCACCCTGATATAGGCTATGGGGGACAGCTCCTTGTTGGCACCCATGATACCATCCCTTGGAGCCTGGCTCTGTCCTCTGCTCTGAAGAAGCACATTGCTTGTGCCAAGGACCTCATGATACCACCTCAGAACCAGTGGCGACCCAGGTAGCAGCATATGACATCCACCTCACTGCTTTCAGGGTGGTGGGGGAGCCCACCTTGGCTCTCCAGAGATGTTCACAAGGACGAGGGCAAAAGGGGACAAGTGTAGAGGATCTTACGGCTTCAAAGAGCCCTTCCCACTGGGATGACATAGACCCATCATTTATTCTGGGCTTTTGGCATCTCCGCTTTGCTTTATGATGTGTAAGTGGGAAGGTCTCGCTACCTCCCGTCTAATCCTGGAGCCCTGTCTAGGGGATGGTCCTAATCTCTGAATGCCTCCAGGATTTTCCCCAGCTGTCGGAGGTGTCTTCTGTCTTCCTGCGTCAACGCATCAGCTGTCATCATGGGGGATGGTGCTGACGAGGATTCCCCCCCATCCCACCCGGCAGGTCCTCAGTGCTGTGATTTCCTAAACTAGCCAATCTGGGTGAACGGGTAGACCCGAAGCTTTTGGGGTACAGCCAGATCTGTCTCTTTGCAGTTGGGGTCTAGTCAATAAATCCAGCTGAAAGATGGACATCCTGCCACTTTTGGTGGTATTTGAATTACAGTGGTTATGTCACCTGGAAGGTAAGTTAGGTAACATACCGATAGCGCACTGGGCTGGAAATGTGGGTCAAAACCAATTTATAAAAAGTACCTGCTTCGTGTAGAGAAGAGATCATTTACCACTGGAAAACATGAATATTCTGTGTTTCACCTAAATACTGAAATATTCGGAGTTTCAGGCAAAAGTGTGTTGATATTCAAATTATCACTAAAATTTCAATATTCAATCCTCCCAAGTTGCCTGCAGGAACAGCCAGCACAGCCCACTTGGTGGGCTCATGGTTTTCATGCTGAGGTGGAGGAATTGCGCCAGCGGGCATTTTTGTTTCCTACACCAGGTTCATTTTAGCTCCCTCACCCCAAAGTCGTGAGGCTTTCGCTACGACGCGCCGCTCCTGTTCTTGGTGAAACGACTCCATGGAAGCAGTTTCCCCCCTCCCAGTTTTGGATCCACAACTGAACCCATCATGGTGGATAACAAAACCTTCGGCTCCCCAGAGTCTGCTCCCATGGGAAACCCTTTGACTTTGACATGGCAACCTGCCACGATGCCTTTGTCACCTACGTCAGGCAGCGTAGGGTTTCCGTGCTTGAATTTGCTCGATGTACGGTGATCTTGCCGGCAATGTGTGAATAAATAAGATGCCGATATACTACAGTAATGTAGCCCAGATAAGTCTGGATGATAAACCATGTTGATTCACTGGCTCTTAAGCTATGAGTCACCCCATGAGTCAACAGAGAAAACAGCATCTAAACATCACCCGGCAGGTTGAAAACCTCAAGTTTTGTTCAAATCAAGAACTTCAAGCGAAATAATTGCATTGATGTGCTTTTCCCGATGAAAGTGTTTAATTTTCAACCACACTCACCCGAATTGAAACAGGAGAGAAATCTGAGTGCTCATTTCCTTATGAACCAGATTTTTGTATTGATTTTATTTTTTTTCCTGAGCTTTTAAAATTGCTTTTCTTAAACCATGATCAAAACAAAGTTGCTTTTCATGAAGCATCTTGGCTTAGATTAGATATCATGATCACCTCTGTGAAAGACACACAGCAGAGCTGATGGCTGTGGGAGTCTGGAGGTGGCCACTGTTGAGCAAATGGAAAAAATTATCAAGACATGGGCCAGGTGAATGCCAGGGGGCCAAGGATCTTCCAAGACAGTATGAAATCTCTGTAGGTCAAGGGATGGAGAAACCAGAGTTTCTCCAATTCTCCCCTTTGAGTGCCAGACCCATCAGGGAGCCAAAGTTAGCTGGAAGACAGATGGACAGTCTCCTCTAGTCCTACATAGCTCTGCTGGGGAGCAAGGCTGTCATCTTCTCTTTTATCAGAGCAGCTGCAGAAAATTTTCTGGTTCATAGCCCACTTGGCAAATTTGAGCCATTCCGGGCTACTCTGGGGAGCAGGAAGGACTTCGAGTACCCATCCACAGTCCACAGACAGCAAAAATGTCCAGGAGTCCCACATCACCCTCTCTTGCCTCTTGGGACTCATCCTTCAGGTATCCCAAAGGTATTTTGGGGAACGAGGAGGCTTCATTAGTCATATTCCTCCTCAATGGCTAAAGTAATCGAGGAACACTTGGGTAATCACATAGTTTGAGAGGAAACATGCCCTTCCTGAGATACTGATACCATATCTTGGTGTCCTGCTGCCAAACTCTCTTTGCTGAAATAACCAGGGGAGAAAAATATTCCTTACCGTATCAGGAGAGTCCTGCTGCTGGGCTGCAGCCTCCAGGCAGGATCAGAGCCCATGAGGGACCAGGTTTGCACTCACGTCACCTGCTCCTGATGGGACTTGCAAGGCTGGTGGCTGTGATGAACTTTCTTCTCAGCTTACAGGAGCAGCAGGGCTAGCGGAAACTGTGGGTCTCCTTCGTGTTCTTTCTGGGGATCAGCAATTGTATCCTCTGCGCTCCTCCACGTCTTTCTGTCTGTCTAGAGCACCATGGGCAGGGGTCCTTGGGGTCATGCCTCAGTGCAACCATCAGTGTTTGCCAGCTGCTGTCTCACATCCAGGAGCTGAGCCCCGTGTCTGGCCAAGCCCAGCACCCCCACTGCTGCCCTGACCTCCTCCTCCCATCCCCTTGTCCCACCCAGTCCAGCTGGAGTGCATCCCTCAGAGCCCTGTGGTTCTTTTTCATCCCTTTAAAGACCAGCCTGGCCGATGCGGTTTTGCTCTTTCTTTCCTCCCTCTCCTTCCTGGCAGACCACAGCTCACCCCACCTGGAAAACCATCCCCTTGTTAGCAAAGCTCAGATCATCTGGCCTTGTCAGAGCACATAGCTTCATACTCTGGCTGTCTCAGAGATGCCTCTTGGCCCTGATGGTTGTGTTTGGAGGTGTTTCCTGGGGACCACAAAAGTGTGAGATTTTGGACCAATGCCCAGGACAGCCAGGCTTGCCTGGCTCCTCCATAGCAGCATCCCTGGAGACAGGCAAGTAGCTGGGGGACAGGAGCAAACTCTCTATCAACCCTCAATTTGAGGACTGTTAAGGAATTAGACCATAAGTTACGGAGACATTTTTAGCAGCACCTCATGCATAGCATGGCAAGAGAGGAGAGCAAGGACAGGCAAGGAGGGGAGCAGGGTTATATCCTGTAGGACTAATGGGGCTTTCCTGGGTTAGTGGGGGGCTTTGGGGTGAATCTGAGTTTGAGCTATATCAGAAAGGTGGCTGATCATGAGTCCCAAGGTGACCAGCCCCCATGGATAGGGCAAAGACTGGAGGACATGGCATAGTGCTGGCTGATGATAGATCTTCTCCAGGTGGCTAGAATGTGGGTCAGGGGTACGGGCAGCTGTTGGTCCAGACAGAGCTTCCTCCCAACCCCAGGGATTCGGGAATTGAGGAGGAGGATGGGGGAGGGCATAGGGGAGCAGAGGGGTCTGGGGTTACCGTAGGGACTATGGGAGGGCAGGGTGAGGAGCAGGTGGGCTGCAGGGGTCAGTGCAGGATTAACAGGGAGGATTGGTGTGGGAGGGGGGTTGGTGTTAATGCAGGGGCTGGGGGAAGGTGTGGGGGGTGCCAGGTCAATGGGGAAGCAAGGGGAAAGATGTGGAGGGAGAGGGGGTGGCTGAGGAGGTGGCAGTGAGGGGGTTAGGAAGCCCTTAGCTTGAGGGGTGTTATTACTGAGGACAGGAGCCACGTCCCCAAAGAAAGGTGACCTGGCTCTAGGCTGCCCAGTCCCGTGCGAGCCCAGGGGGGATGGCAGCGGGGGGGGACAGGACCATATGCTGCAGTCCCATAGGAGGGGGTAGGGGCGTGCTGCTGATTGTGCAGGTCCCCGGTGGCTATTCCTGGCGGCCCCCGCCTGCGCAGGCAGATTGGTTTGCAGGGAGGTGACAAGTGCCAGTCGAAGCCTATAAAAATCTCCCAGCCCCTGTTCTGGCTCAGTGACCTGGTTCCCCATCCCAGCACAGCCGTCCCGGAGCAGAAACTGTCCGTCTGGAGTGGAGACGCTTGATCCGGAGCCGGGACCCCAGCTTCAGAGTCGAGATCCTAGATTTGGAGGGGAGGCCTTTGGTCTGCAGCAGGAACCCCAAAACAGAGCAGAGACACCGGAGCAAAGACCCCAAAACATCCTCTTCCCCAGCCCCCAGGCTTTGCAGCAATGACCGGCAAAACTGCACCACCAGCCACGGACCCAGCTCCGGCTCCAAAGAAGGAACCAGCACCGACCCCAAAGGAAGAACCCTCACCAGCCCCAGTTGCTGAAGCCCGCCCAGCCCCTGAGCAACCCCCTGCTACAGAGCAGCCCCCAGCTCCCCCAGCAGAACCCCAAGCCCCAGCGCCTGAACCTGAACCCGAGAAACCAAAAGCAGGTGAGAACAGACTGGACACTGCAGTGGGGAGGGGAGATACGCAAGGCTGGGAGGGGCCATGAGGGGGTGCTGGGGTGAAGGGACAGAGGGATCAAATCATCAAGGATATTTTTGGAGTGGGATGGGGCTGGGAGATTAGGAGGATGGGAGGGCTGAAGACCAACATGTTAGGTTGGGTGATTGCCCTCCAATAGCCCTGGTACTAGAGAGCCTTCCCTCATCACTGTGGGTTTGTTACAGAGCCACCCAACTCCCCCTTGTCCTTGACTGTGGAAGAAGTGACTGAAAATTCAATTACGCTGACCTGGAGAGCCCCAGAGCAGACAGGCCGGTTGGGCCTGGATGGATACGTGGTGGAGATCTGCAAAGATGGAAGTAGGTTTGGGCTTTTCTGCCTCATAAGCATAGAAAACTGGTGTGTTGCTGTGGAGGTGTGGGGTGGAGCTGGGCAGAACCCAGTAGATATTTCCCTGGGCACCATTTCATTTTCTTTGCCCAAATGGGTTCATTTTAATAGGTCTTCTTTTTTTTTTCCATTGGCCTCGGATAGTAGTGGTGTCTCTAGTGAGGGGCTAGACTAGGTTAATGCCACTGCCATGTCCAGCTAGAGGGTGGAGGAGAGATCACCATACCCACTGAGGATGGTCTCTGATGAACTCCAGCTCTGCAGGGATTTCAGGAGGGATGGTGGTGCAAGACCTCAGGAAGAGGTCTCATGTTTGCCCAAAAGGAATTTCAGAAGGTAATGGGGATAAGGTGGGATGATGAGGGAGTAAAGGGTCCTGGGCAGAGTGAGAAGGGCTGGCATCCAACAGCAGGCAAGCTTTGCTCAAGTGAGATGGGGCTTAAGATACCTGAAAGGAGGATGGCCACAGTGGATGGAGGTTGGCTGATGGGTGGTAACAATTATCTGTGGTTCTCTGTTTGCACTGCTGGTTGTTGGAATGGGTAGGTGGATAAGGCTTCTGTTTGGGGCACTCTCTTGAAGCCCTGCTTGGCTTTGGGGTGAGAGTGGATGACTTGTGTGACTGGGGGGATCTGCGAGAGGAGGCTGGGGTGGGTGTGCTGGGTTCTACATGAAGTTGGAGTGGTTGGGGGACATAGGTGGTCTGTAGGTCTTGGGAAACTCAATCTACTGCCCAGCTTGTAGCAGGCACGATCAGTACATGCTTGGCTGTGGGAGGCTTTCATTCCTGGGCTTGGGACTGGGGAGGTAACCAAGGCTGGATGGGATGCATGAGGAGACCTTTGCGTGGGACAAGGAAAGATGGGGCATTCCTGGATGGTGCTGGCTGACAGCCACCCAAAGGTCATAGTTTTGGATAGTTTCCTAGCTTGCTTTGGGTTTGGCTGGGTAACAGAAGAGCTCTAACTCATTCAGTGACAACAGCATGGGCTCCATGACTACTGTAATTGGGCTGGTACAAGACACTGGTTGGCTAAAATACAGTGAGATTTGAGTGAGGGCTGGTTTGAGCCTTCACCAGTAGTAAAGGGGAAGAGGAGATGGTGGGGTTTGGCTTGCCTGATGGCATTTGAGAGGAGAACCTTCTTGGTCTGAAGGTGCATGTAGTGGCACACGTGTGTTGCTCTAGTTGCCTGCCTGGGACATCCAGCCCTTTGGTGACTGAGGTAGTTTGTTTTCTAACTGAGAAACCTTTGAAGAGGCCTCAGCACATTGCAAGGCTGTGTTAGCTGGCTGATGTGGGAGGGTTTCTTCATCTCGGCTGGGGAGATGCCCTTTCCAAGCAGGAAGAGCAGTTGGAGAGGTCTAGCTGGCTGGTGGCACGTGATAATCAGACTTTGCCCAATGTAGAGGCTGTTCTGGGGAACATGGTGAGCCCCAATGAGTTGTCCTTCTGAAAATGAAAGGAGCAGACAAAAAGGGAGGTCAGAGGATCTTAACTACTTCCAGAAATACACCTGGAAGGCCTGCAGGGACCATGTTTGTCGCCCTGGTGCCTTTTCTTACTTGCAAACAACCTCCTGCTCAACAGTTGAGCTGCCAACATCACGTACCCCACACTCCTTGACAGAGTGGGGTGGCCAACTTCCTCTCCAAGATGCCTTTTTTCTGTTGGTGCCCCAAATCGAATTATTTCCTTTGCAAGGAAAGGATTCTTTGCCTCTGGATTTCAACCCCTGTGGCTTGATCCAGCTGTTTGGGGTGTGTGTGTCCATCTGTCCATCACACTCCTGAAGTGCTCTGCTGGGTTGGTTGCAGGTACAGACTGGACGGCTGTGAACAAAGAGCCTTTTCTCTCCACCCGGTACACGATCCCGGACCTTACCTCTGGTGAAAAGATTCATGTACGGGTAAAGGCCACGAGCGCCAATGGTGCCAGTGTCCCGGCTACTTTGGAGCAGCCAGTTCTCATCAGAGAGATCCTCCGTAAGTACCGCTCCCACCACCGTAATCCCTGCGTGCTTTGTCAGCCGTACACAGAAATCACAGCCCACCCCTTCAGTGCAGGCAGCCTCTGCCCTCTCACACATCACAATCCAGCCTTTGACCGAGATATTATTCTCAATAACTGTGTTCATTTCCCTTGGGGTGGGATGGAGCAGCTTCTTTCTGACCTCAGGCCACTGATCTTGGAGACAGTTAGGATCTGAGGGCAAAAGGCTTAAAACGTAAAACCACTTTTCCCTGTTTCTTTGCAAGAGCTCAGAAACAGTCCCACTTTCGACACATCTCCTCTCCTCAGCCATGCTTACATCTCTAATATACCATCACATGCACGGCGGACAGCTTTGTTTATTTAGCTAAGGAAAGTCATGAGCTGGTAGTCTGGAGCATGGGAAGTTTAATCATGCCGAACTTGCTCATGAATGGCTTGCTCCCATGCTTGGCAAGACTCGCATTCCTCCCGGGGTGCTGCGAATGTGCTGAGGCTGATACGTGATCACCAGACTGGTTTTCACTTATCAAACAAGCAGACATAGACTTACTTTTCCTTCACAAGGAATTATTACTGCACAAGTTTTCCTGTTTTATTCAAAGAACACGCTGCTTTAATAATAATAGTAATAACAAAAGTTATTCTGGGAATATTCATAGTAAAAGGCTTGGAGAAGTCTGCCAGCATCTGGAAAGGGTCCTGCAGGCGCTGTCCTCAGTCCGCTCACAGGAGCTGAACACGTTTTAGAGTTGGTATCTGCAGTCAAATTCACCTCTAGGTCTCAAAGACATCCCATCAGACCTTGTGGGACTGGGAAAACTGGAAACTGGGACACAAGAGACTGGCATAAGACACCAAATACACAGCTCATGTTTCCCACTTCTGGTCCCGTGCTGCACCCACCAGGTTAACCCCCTTGTCCCTGCCACTGGGCTTTGTCCCAACCATGTGTATGGGCTGAGAACTAAAAGACCTTTGGGTTACTCCACCCTAGTGGGATTTTTTCTTCTCTCTCTTCTTTTTGCTGACTGAAACTCTTCATCAGCCAATGGCACTTACCTACTTTTGCATTTCGTTTGAAGCACAGCCCTGTACACCCTTTGCTGAGGAACAAATTAGCTCTTAACGTTCCTCTACCACTCTGTGTCCACCCCAGGGGTACTGGTGTCTGTCAGGCACAGAAGTCTTCTCTCCGCCCCATCTGTTAGCTTCTGGGCTTCACACTTTGTTTGGGACCGCATTTTGTATCTCTCACCAGTTCATTTATAGCATCGTAAGGGATTTTAAATAGCAGCAATACAGACGGCAGGGAGTTTAAAAACAGGTGGGACGAGTGGGTTTGGGAAGTGGAGAGAGACGAGGAGACACCAGATGAGGATTTGGTGTGGGAGTCACATTTTTGCAGGGGACTGGAGCAGGAAAAATGTCTTCCCACCTACAGCAGCACATCACCTGGGCCACCAACATCAGCCAACCCCCTCTGGCTGAGCAAGGCACTCCAGAACTGGGGAAAACAGCCATGAATTAACACTCCTCCCCCGAGGTCAGGTTTCTCTGCCCCACTGAGACTGATGAGCCCAAGTGGCAGCATGGATGTATGGATCCCCAGGGTGAAGAGCAGGACAAGGGGAGCAGAGACCGTCTCAGCTGTTGGTGGGGCCATCTGAGACTGCTGGGCATCTCCTGCCCTCCCCAGCCCACCGCCGGCCTTTCACACTCACAGCTGTTTAAGCATTGTGGTTTAATTCCGACCGTGTCCCCTTCCCAGAGCTAAGCTCTAGCACGTTTAATCCGGGCAGGGACACGCAGCTCTTTTATGAGGGGCTCACATAAACCCAATGCCTCTCCAGAAGGATCACTGAGTGACACTGAGCCGGTAGGGTTACACGACTGCTATTTTCACCCTGGGAAGGAGACACACGCTCCATCAGCATTCTCCAGTGGGTTTCTTGCTTGTCTTTGTTATGTTCCCTTGGGGACATTAGCCTTTGGTTTAAGCCTGGGGCTTTCGCAACTCTGCTGTGAGTAACCGTGCACCACCTTGGTGTCTCAATGGCCTTAAGCGCCCACCGAAGATGAAGGTCTGGCCAGCCTTGTCCTTACTGGATGTTGGGGTTTGTACCTCTGGAAATTCTGCTTCCTGAACTGGGGGAGAAATGATGCCTAACTGGGAGATGCTGTCCTTTTCCATGCTACCGTGTAGGCTGTGCTGTGGCTCTTCTGGTTAAGCCCATGTTAGTCTCCATGGCCTGGCTGTAGCGAAGGGGGTGAATGGTCCATCAGGGTGGTGCTGTTGGGTTGGTGACCTGGCATTTCAAGAGTGGATATAATTTTGGAGTGTAGGCAATGGGGGAGGCTGGCATGTCCCTGCAGGGAAGCAAGCACTGTCCAGATGAAAGAGAAGAGGTCACCATATTTCCAGGTGGGATTTCTTGATGGCCAAGCAGGGGGATACATCGGGCAGGTCAACCAGTTGGGGGCTGTGATTTCCTTGGCCCCATGGTGTGTTTTTCTGGTCCCCAGAGCTCCCGAGGATCCGCATGCCCCGTCACCTGCGGCAAACTTATGTCAGGCGTGTTGGGGATGCTGTGAACATTATGATCCCTTTCCAGGTAGGTGGGTGATTTGGGATTTATTCCACCCAGGCTTTTCTATTGCAGGTTAGCTTCAACAGTGACTTTTCTAGCCACCATGATATCCCTGGTGCCACCCATGGTCTGACTTGTCCTGATCCCCATCTGTCATGGGCTGAGGATGGGAGATGGAGTGGGAACCCCTCTCCCATTCATGCCTAGCTCCTGTTATTTTCCTGCTATGTCTTTATTGAGGGTGTTGGCAGTGGGATGACCCCAAACACACTAGGTCATGGGCTAGCTGTTGTTGCTGTTTCAGCCCATGAATCCTGTTCAGCTCATGCTCCTGGCCAAACCTGGCAGCCACATACCACAGGACTCCACAGCACAACAATACAAATCTTCTTGGGGAGAGCAACTCCCTCTGGAGCAAGATAGCCCCCAAGATATATGATAGGGGAAGCAATGGTGGGCCAACCTGGAGGTCTTCTCCTCAACTGATCTATCACATGCTGTTTAGGGCATCCCCAAAGCATCTCCACCATGGAGAAAACCAACCCTGAAACACACTGGGGGAAGCAGGAGGCAGAAATCTGTCCCTTCAAGGAGAGACATGTCCATGCCATGTCTCATAGGTGATTGGGAGTCTGTGCTCATCATGGTCCAGGCACAACTTGGTTCTGGATATTGAATTCAAACCCCAGCTGCCTGGCTTGAACCTGGGCTCAGTGCCCGGTCAAGAGGAGCACAACCCTGCCTGCAAAGCCCTGGACAAGTAAAGCTGGGTTTTCTCCACGAGGACTTTGAGTGACTAGCATGTTCTGGCATTATCCCTGGAACCTGATGGCTTCCCAGCAGTGGAACTGGCAGGGATCATCTATAGTGTATTTCCTGGGGAGTACTGGATGGGAGAGGCTGTATCCAGGCCACTGACGCCTGGACAAGGTGTGGTGGCTTTGCCCACCTGTCCTTCCTGGCAGAACCAGTGGGGTCCATGCTCTTGAGTGGCTTCTAACTGGCCTGTGTGGGCTGCTCCAGGGAAAGCCAGAGCCTGAGGTGATCTGGACCAAGAATGGCCAACCCCTGGACACCAGCCGCATCAACATCCGCAACACGCAGAAGGACACCATCTTCTACATCCGCCAGGCACAGCGCAGTGATTCGGGCAAGTACGAGCTTGCAGTGAGGATAAATGGAGCGGAGGACAAGGCTACCCTGGACATCAGAGTGATTGGTAGGTCTGGGGATGGGAAAACGCATCTGGGACTGTTCTGGGACTCGTTTCTGCCCTTGGTTGGTGATAATTCCTGCTATGAGTGGGAAGGGATAGGACCAGCAACAAGGCAAGGGACTCTGGGGTCCCTCTTCTGGTGGGATCTTCTCCAGGATTAGAGAGGTGAACTGGCTGGCGATGCAGGGTTTCTGCCAGCCCATGGCCATTGCAACTTCTCGTCCCTCATGTGCTACAACAGGGTGAGAAGGGATTAGAAGCGAGGAGCGAGGGATGGTCAAAGCACAGAATCTTGTGGCAGCAAATTAGGATGCCACAATGTGAGGGTTTGTATTTGCAGAGCCACCGGGTCCCCCCCAGAACCTGAAGCTGGTGGATGTGTGGGGCTTTAATGTAGCCCTGGAGTGGAGCCCCCCGGCGGACAACGGGAACTCCGAAATCAAGGGTTACATTGTGCAGAAGTCAGACAAGAAGAGTGGGGTGAGTCGGGGCACTCCTGGGTTTCCCGTGCCCTGGTGCTGGGGATGCCCTGATGGGAGAGGGGGAGCTACACACCCCTGTCTCCCCCCACGCCTTCTCCATCCTTTGGACAGCCTGCCTCCCCTCACCACTCTTTTGATGTGTTTTTAATCCTTCCAGAAATGGTTCACGGCGCTGGAGCGCTGCTCCCGAACAAGCTGCACCATCTCTGACCTCATCATCGGCAATACCTACACCTTCCGGGTATTCTCTGAAAACGCCTGCGGGCTGAGTGAGAAAGCAGCCATCACCTCTGGAGTGGCCCACATCAAGAAGACAAGTGAGGACAAGGCACTGGCTATGTGACTGGGGGTGGTGGTGGGCAAGAGGGGTTCTGTCCCTGATGGGGCTTCCTCAGGGTTGTGGTGATGTTGCTGGGCTGGTCCCCAGGATGGTCCCTGTAAGGTGAAGAAGTGCATCCCAAAGGCAGAGGTCCAGAGTTCCCCTACAGAGTTCTTCCACACCTCTTTCATCCTTTGGGGAAGGCATGTCAGCCCTCTGGAAGGAGTTAGGTCATTGACATCCCTGGGGTGAGATTGAAGCAGGAGCTGGGAGGGATGAGGAACAGCCCTGGCTTTGACCCTGTGGCTTAGGGCAACAGAGCAAAAGACCCCTGCAATGGTCCATCTCAGGTCTGGCTGTTATGTGAGAGAGCAGAAGTATTTTGGGGTACCTTGGGCTGAATGCCTGTGACCGTGTGCTGGTCATCCCAGGAGTCCAAGCTCTGCCTCAACCTACCATTACTTATTTTCTTAGAAACCGCTTACCAGTCAGAGAAGATTCCCCAACGGGACATGATGGAACCTCCTAAATTCACCCAGCCCCTGACAGACCGAACCACCACGCGGGGCTACAGCACACATCTCTTCTGCTCTGTCCGGGGCTTCCCTCAGGTCAGTGATTCCTCCATGGACAGCATCATGTCTGCGTATGGGCAGCCAACAGTCGGGGTTTTGCAAGGTGGCTAGAGGTGTTGGGAGATGGTTAGTCATGTTGGGTTAGGGTTGGATGAGTTTTGAGGCTACAGCTGCCCTCTGAGTCAAACTGGGGCAAGTTTGGGGTGTTTCTGCACGAACATGGGAGACTGATCTTAGTTCAAGCCATGTCCTGTTTCCTTCTGCACCGAGTAAGGAAGTTTGGAACCATGGTTAGGGCTCAAAAATGGGAGATTTATCTCTTCAAATTTCTTCTGACTGTGAATCCCACCATGGCCACCAGCTTCAGGTAGAGCTGAGGCAAAGGCAGAGGAGTGGCTGAAATTTGAAGCCGGTTAGATTTCTTGCTTCTTTCCCTGCTTTAAATAAATAAATAAATAAATCCTGCTGTCTTCCAGCCCAAAATCATCTGGATGAAAAATCAGATGGAGATACGGGAAGACCCCAAATACATAGCAATGATCGAGCAGGGTGTCTGCTCCTTGGAAATCCGCAAGCCCAGCCCTTTTGATGGGGGCATCTACACCTGCAAAGCTGTGAACCCGTTGGGGGAAGCCTCGGTAGACTGCAAACTGGATGTGAAAGGTAAGATTGGCTGAGAAGACAGAGGAGCAGGTCTCCTTGTTGGCCTTCTCCTGTTCTTATTTTCACAGTGCGTGGTTTGTCCCTGTTTTGTGTTGCTCCTGGTGATGAGGCAGCCAAAGGACACTGGTTAGCCCTTTGGAGCTGGAGCTTTGGGCTCCATGGGCTTATGGTCTTGAAGCATCTTGAAATCGCCTTCCCTTATTCATGGACAGAAACTGGAGAGGAAACCAGAAATTGTAGAGCAAAAGGACCAGAAGTGCTGGTGGAGGATGGAACTGTCACTGGCCCCTCACTGTGTCCACCTGCACTTGTGTCCCAAGCCATCCACGAGCCACACGTGTTGGGGCCATGCTGAACCCCCTTCACTTGCACCTGGGTTGTTCTGATTTATGTCTCGACATCCTGCCCAGACTTTCCAGCTCACATTTCCCTGCCTCAGCAGGGCACCCAACCCAACCCTGTATGGAGATGCCCCGCTCTGCTCTCCCCACGGATACCTCTCCTGCGTGCTGCAGATCCGCCTGGGCATGCAGGAGGAGGCATGTCCACCCACACACACTGTAGGCATGTTCCTTAAGTAGCAGTGTGTCCTTAGACACGTGTCACTTCTATTATTTCTCCTCCTGTGACTTCCCAGCACACGCTTGCCCTGAGACACGCTCTGCCCTACTTCCCACGCAGGCAGGGCTCCGAGCTGGTAGTCACCCTTGGTCTCTGCTAAAGCACAGGGCTGCTGAGGTGACTTGGGGTTGGTGCTCAGCTCTGTGGCAGCTGGTCCCAGGGCTTCCAACTGATCCAGCAAGCCCTGACCCAGCCGTTCCCATCCATGCTGCCCTGCAGGCAGGGCTGTCAGCCCAGCCATGCAGACTGCGTGATGAAGTCAACCAGGAAGATGATCTTGTGGCTGTGCTGGGGACACAAAGCACCTGGGAGTTCACCCAGGCTGGGATCTTGGGGACAAACCGGCCAGGAGCAGGCAGTGATGGTGGTGGGCATGATTGCTTGGAGCGTGCGGTGAGCAGGGATGGTGTGTGTAGGTACATATTGGTGTGTGCAGGTTGGTTATGCCCTGGCTCACTTTTGGAAATCAAAAGGGGATTGAGTCAAGGAGAATTCAAGGGGTTTATATCTCTTATGCTCTCCTGCAGTGCCCCAGTGAGGACAGATCGGAGGACAAGGTGAAGAGCAAGGTAGGTCTGGGTTAGGGCTGTAGGATGAAGGGAGGGTGGGTCACTTCACTGGGGATGGAGTGGGGTGAGTGTCCTGGATTAACCCTTGTCGCATGCTCAGGGCTCACCTTGTCAGCCCAGCTCAGGACTACCTTGTCCCATGGCTGGAGATGCTCTGGCTGGGTGGGATGCTCAGAACCTGAGAGAAACTTGCCCCTCTGCAGGGTGGAGGGAGGACTATGAATATGGCCAGGAGGAAGAAGGTTCAGCGGGCAAGCTGGTGTGCCTGCAGATGCATGGGCAGCACAGTGGGCAGAGCCCCAATTTGCAGGAAGGGCTCAGAGATCTGGGGCACCAGGGGCTGGATGCACATGAGGGACAAGTACTAGAGCTAGGGGCAGGTATAAAAGGGTGCAAAAAGAGGCTGTGAAGTGGAAAGGCAGAGCTAAAGGGTTGCACCCGAATTTTGTAGGGCAGAAGAGGGTGAAAGAGCCAGGCTGGCTTCTTCTTACATTACAGTCAGGGCTGAGATGTGGTTTCTCATCTCATCCCTGACCACTGGTCTCTCGGCAGCAGTGCCCTCACAGGAACTGGATCCCATTCCTTTACCCCAGGTGGATGCTGCAGTTTCTGGGTGGTAGCGTGGTCCATGGTCATGCTCCTGGACATGGCCTCTGCTGCCTGCTGACCTGCTTTCTCCCTGGCAGTGCTCTGGGGGGACCTGCACCTCAGCCTCCCATGGCATCGTCCTCTCTCAATGTGTCCTTAACTGTGACAATAAAACAAGCCCATCTGAGGGGCTATGGTCCTAATAAAAAACCCCAAACCACTCTGTCCTGCTGCTTGTGCTTTGGCTTGGGTGGGTAGAGGTAGAGGTAGAGGGGAGGGAGCTGCCAGGGGTGCTATGTGTATGTATGTATGATGTATAGCATCCCACCAAACCATGCGTGGAGGATATAGTTTTTGAGCTTGGAAAGAAAGGGCCAGCTTTATAAAACATCTATGAAGATTGACTTAGGCAGAAGAAACCCAACAAGGAGGAAGATGGGGAAAAGCTTCCTTCTGGAACTGGGGAATGAAAAGGAAAAGTAAGTCACCATCAAAACTGTGGCACGTTGATGTTTCTTCATCCAAGCACAATTTCTTTGTCGACACCAGTGATGAAATGATCCAGCCACACACTGCCACCAGCATCCCCTCCCCAGATGGCTGGAGCAGGACATGCTGATGCGTTATCAGAGCGGGAGGAATTGGCCCCATTAGCTACAGATAGTTCATGTGCGGAAAGATGACTTGTTACTTACAGCTCTGAGACAGCTGGGGTCAGATGCTGTTTATTAACAGAGAGCCCAGACAGATCCATCAAGCTGATGAAGCACATCGTTAACCAGGGGTCAGCAGCACGGTGTACCTCCTCCGCCAGCACAACCTCCCTCTTGGGTTGAGGCAGGAGCTCTCCCAGCCCTGTTCCAGCTTGATTTCAGGGGCAGACCCAGATCCTGCCTGGAGAAAAGCATGTCCCTGAGGGTCACTGCAAATGTGGGTGCAAATCCAGCTTGGGCACCTGCACATCTGAGCCCAGCCTGCCCTTGGTGACACTGGAGGGCAAAGCCAGGCAGTGCCCATGTCTTAAATTGCTGATGCCTCCCAGCAGCCCCTCCACTTCGTCCCCATCTGCTCCCAGTCACCTGCTCTCCATGCCCAAGCTGAAGTCCATGAGGGCAAGCTATTCCCAGGTTGCTCAGGACCAGAGAAGCCCTGTCCACACCAGGCATCATTTCCACCATCAGAGGGCATCGTTGGATTAATTTTTTTTCCCCAACTGATGGTCAGGCTGGTTTATTGAGGTGGTTGGAGTGAACGTTGCAGTCCAGCTGCCAGGTCAAGATCAGGTCTTTGCCTGGAATGCTCACACCTGGCCTTGGACTTTGATGGGAATATCCTGATCCCCTCGGTGTCCTTGGCATCTTGGCATGTGACTTTGGCCAGTGGGAGCCCTCGGGGACAGGAGCTGTGTTAGCTGGGGACTTGCTAGCACAGGGGAGAAGCAGCGTCTCCAAGACTGTCTTGTGCTGCACACTGTGGCCTTTCCAGACTCTTAATGCAACCCTACAGGGCAAAGGCTGTGTTTGTAACCCCACAGGGGACTGGTGAGGGTAACAGCATCCACTTTTAGTGAGCTCACCCCGGGAAAGGTCTGGAGAGCACAGAGTGGAAAAATCCACTAGATGCTTTTTCTAAAGCACTCACTCACATGCCTTTTAATTTATGAGCATCCCAGTTGTCAGGTTTCTGGGCACCTAAGCAAGGATCAGGAAAAGACATCAGTTCCAGGAAAGCAGTCTCTTGCAGAAATAATCTGCAAGTGGGAATCAGGCCTGTGCTTGGTAAACAGCAGCCCTAAGCCGAGACCGACTTACTGCTGTGCAAAAGGACCATGAGCAGAAGGCAGGAGGGTCCTCTGTGCACAAGCCTGGGATCTCAGCATCCTCAGGCACTACCAATAAAGGATTTGGGGTTCTTCACCTTGAGGAGGCTGGTAGGGTGTTCAGGGCCCCTCCATTGCGATGAGACCCCAAGAGGAGGATTTGCTCCTGTCCTTGCCACTGCTCTTCTGCCCTGTGCTCATTTTGCCCAGTGAGATCTGAACCAGGAGCCTGGATATGATATACTGAGGCTTTTGAAAAGTGTGGGAAGCTGAACCCCTCATCTTTCCTCCCTCTCGGCTTTGCTCCCCTCCTCTTCTGAAGAGAAATGGAGGAGCTCCCTCCAGAGCTGGCTGCAGTAGTGGGCAAAGGGGACCATCAACAGCCCAGTTGCCCGTGCTACGTGTGTGTGGCATTGCTTTCCACGGCCACAGCTGAGCCACCCATAAATCTCACCCACCCACAGTTCTTTTCCTCTCTGCACCCCCTCCCAGCCCCAGTGGGAACTTGCTGCGGTTGCTTTGCCCATCAGTGACGTTTGAGGGGCACAACCCTCCTGGGTCATAGGAAGTGTATTTCCAATGGGAGGCTGGTGAACAAGGGCTGCTGATAAGAAAAGATTCCCAATTAACTCAAATTAACTCTTCCCACCACCACTTCAGCCCTGAAAAAGATCCTGCTGCAGAGCCAGTGCAGCTGCCGGCATCTATAGGGACCACAGAGCTGGGTGGGGGTGACTGCTCATCTCCAGCCACCCCCTCCTCAAAGGTGGCCAACGAAGCACACTGTCCATGGCTAAAGCCAGGGGACACCCATAGGGGTGGGCTAACGCCCCTGTGACCACATCAACACCAACACAATGGCCTGCAACCGTCCCCCACTCACCCCCAAATGGGAGCAGGTGCCTCTCTGCTCCCCTGGGCCATGGAGGCAGCTACAGTAATCCACAAAGTTTGGGTCAAAAGGGTTTGGTTGCACAGGGAGGGAGACACACGGAGGAGATGAGACAAAACGGGGGCTGGGAGAGACTTGTTATCGCTTTACACAGAAGACAGGAAGGAGAAAAGAGGGGAAAAATGACTCAGAGGCAAAGTAAAAGGAGGAAGAACACACACAGAAGGGTCACAGCTCTCTGGGTGCAGCTCACGGAGGTGATGGGTGCTGTTGGATCCAGGGGGACCCACCAGGGCAGCAATGGGTACTTCTTGCAGAGTACTCTGGGGTTATGCTTAAGGGTTTCATCTCCCCTCTACCTACCTCTCTGGCAGCACTAAGGTTTGGAGACTGATCATTTGCTACCTGGGTTCATTACCCTGTGGGTGCTGGCATTTCCACGGAGTGCCTTCTCCCATCTCTTTTATGTCTCAGCCCAGCTCACTTCTCCCCGGTTATGGAGGGAAAAGAAAAGATTTGAAAGCTCCCAGCTTTGGAGCTGCAGAAATCACACTTCCTTAGGCTCCCCTGGTTTTCAGCAGCTTCACTCCCACCAGGGCACCTTTTTTCCCTGGTGCCCAGGTACCCCATGGGTCCCTGGACTTGGGGGCCAGAGCGTGAGGTGCTCCCAGCATCACTCTTAAGAGCCAGAGGTCTCCATCAATGGCAGAGCACCTCCTGGGTGGTTTTTGTAATTTTACTTTATTTGCATGAAGATAAACCACGCCTTTGTCTGTACAATTTCTCCTTAAATACTTGGCAATGCTTAAAAAAAAACAACCAAAACAAAAACAACAAAAAACAGGCGGGGAGGGGGTGTTGAAGGGAGAAGAAAGGAACAGTGCAGGCTACAATATCAAAACAGTACGATGCTTGTGAATAAATAACCCCCTGGGGCAGCTGGGGGACATGGCTGTTCGGGTTGCACGGGGCTGGTGAACCCAGTCCCACCCCAGGTCCTCGCTACCCCTTCCCCTGACAGCAGGACCAGTGGCCAGGTGGGGACTGGGCCAGGCATGGAGGACCCCCCTCTGTTCTCTCCCAGCTCCTAGTTGCCCAGCTCAGTTGTGGTGGTGCTGGCATTCTTGTTGGTTTTGCAGCAGAAGTACTGGTTCCAGATCTGCAGGAAGGCTGTCCGGAACTTCTTGATCCTGAAGGCGTAGACGATGGGGTTCATGGCTGAGTTGCCATGGGTGAGGAAGATGGCAATGTAGGTGAGGATGTGCGGCGTCTCGCAGGATGGGCAGAACAAGGTGATGCAGTTGAGGACGTGCAGAGGGAGCCAACTGAGTGCAAAGAGGAAGAGGACCAGTGCTAACGACTTAGCGATCTTCAGCTCCTTCCCATAATACTTCTGGGGGTCGTTGGAGCTGGAGGAGACCTTCTTGTTTAGTTGCTTGCGGATGAGGTTGAAGACTTCCAGGTAGATGAGCAGCATCAGCAGCAGAGGAGGCAGGACCCAGACGAAGAAGTTGAAGTACACCATGTACTCCATGCTGATGACCGTCTCGAACTGACACTTGATGACAAAGTCTGTGTGGCTGGCGTTCAGCTCCTGAGTCCTCCGCATCTTGTTCAGGTTGTTCCAGCCAAACATAGGGGTAAGTCCCACCAGAAAGGAGACTATCCAACAGCAAGCGATGGCCACTGCTGCCCGCCGGGGTGTCACCACACTCTTATACCTGTGGAAGAGACAACAACGGCAGGGAAGAATTAAAGCAGGATGGTCTGCCTGGAGGTTAAGACTGCTCCACAGGGGGTGGCAGTGCCCATGCTGTGGTGGCATGATGCTCCTCATTCCCTTCCTTGGAAATCAGTAACAGCTTGTCCTGCTAGATGTGTTAGTGGACTGGTTTCTCTGTGTGTGCCCTGGGGAACCTCAACCTGTCTCCCACCACCACCCCCAGACCCAGTCATGGGCAGAGACCTTAGACAAGCTCCTGGAACTCTCGGGGTTGATGCCAAGCCAGGAAATGCATTAGCAACCTGAAGCTCGTCTGTGTGTTCAACCTTCACATCTAGAGGGAGGTTCATGTTGCTCTGGCAGCCCACCTTACCTCTGAGCACCCTACACCCAGAACAGCTGCTCACCCTTTCCTCCTCCTGCCAGCACCCTTCTCCCAGACATTTCCCCCTGCACCAGTGGGAGGGAATCGCCAGAAAAAGCATCCTCTGGGACCTAGAGGAAGGCTGGAGGAAGGATCTGCTGGGGCTAATGAACCCCTGGGGAAGCTTATGGGCACAGCATGTTTCATTTCCTAATGTGCTGGGTCCATCCACAAAACTCTATTTCCTAATGGGCTGGTGCCAAGGTATGGAGGAGGAGATCAGTGCTCTGGCTAGGCTCTGCTCACTCCCTGATGCCACCAGGGAGCACATCAGGGCTGGGCTTGTCTCTCCAGAGCTCTCCAAGCGGGAAGAGGAATCTGCTAGATTGATTTTTCCCCCTGGCCCTCAAAGGAAAGCTTCTCCTTGGAGGCCCAAAAGATTCACAACCCCAGAAGATTCACAGCCCTTATTGAAAGTTATTGCTTTCAACTGGAGGGGATTAAACAAAGAAGGTTTTACTCTTTGCTGAGTTTATCAGTGATGCTGGTGTTAACCTGGCCATGGGGACCATGTGGAGGTGGCTGGCAAACCTGGATCTCCAGCCTGATGCTCAGCGCTCCCTGCTGTACATCTGCAACCTATATCTGTGGTGGAAAAATAGAGCATTTTGGGACTTTTTAATACAGCCAAACACCCAAACTCACTCTCCCTTCCCTTTGAAGGTCCCATTCCAAGACCCATTTCATGGACAAGGTGTCAGGATGAGAGCATGGGGGGGCACAGGGTGGAGGGGGAGACATTGGTTCTCGGGAGTCTAAAGGGTCCAGAGCCCCCAGTCCCTGACAGCTTTCCTGAATGAACCCTCTCCGCTCTGGAAAAAGATTCCCAGCATCCTGGAGGTCCCATGGGAAGGAGGTGGCAACGTGGAGCTGGGTGATTTATTCCTTGAGTGGAGGAGAGAGGGCAGGAGACCCTGAGAAAGATGCAGGACAGGGAGACCCAGGGCACAGGGAGGATGAGGGGTGGTGGGAGAGCACCAGAGCTGTGGGACAAGTGAAGGGAAAGGTGGGGAGGGGGCATGGGACCGTCGGGTGGCAGAGGAACACCAGAAGCTTCTGCAGGGCTGTCTGCTGGCCCGTCACCCCATATGACTGAACGACAGGCCCTTGGGGAAGGTGCCTATCCAGCCGTGACACCCCACTCCCACCTCCCCAGGCTTGAGCAGCTCAGGATGGGGGGACACTAGAAATAACAGCACCACCCCCTTGCCTTCACTCCTTCCTTCTTTTGCAATCCCTGCATCCAGGGCTGTGTTCCCTCTCCTCATTCGCAGGGGAGGGGGGTGTTTCTAGGGTCTTCTACTGACTTTGCTGAACGCGCTGCAGTCCTGGCTGCTGCCCTCCTCAGAGAGCCGTGCAACAGCAATCACCAGAGAGATGAGGCTGTTGAGCAGCAGCAGCGTCACTGCGATCCCCAAACACTCTTCCAGGGCTTGCAGCCAGCACCCAGGCACGGAGCTGCTCCCAGAGCACTCACCCCTTCTCCCCCTGCCCTCCCACCTGGGTTTGGGGGGCACAGAGGACAGAAGGAGCACTGAGACCCCATCATTAACCATGAACCAGGGCCGGATCAGAGGACGCAGTGTTCACTCTTACAGCCAAGGCAGAAAGGATGGGCAATGGCTGCAGGGGGCCCAGACCAGACGGTCCTGGCCCCCCGCAGCTCCAGAACACTGTGTGTTGTTGCAGATGGCTATCAGGACAGCTGCAGAGGTCGCACAGACCTCAGGTCCCCAGCTGCACATGAGCCCGCATGGTCCACAGGGTATAACACACACAGAGCAGAGCAAGCACCCCACACTCTGCTGGAACTCATCCACCTCCCCACTTCAGAGCACATCCCTCCCACCTCCTCACTGCACATCCATCCATCCCTCCTCAATACCCATTCGTCCCTTCTCAGTGCACATCCATCCCTTCTCAATACACGTCCACCTCACCACTGCCATCCATCCCTTCTCGATACAATATCCATCACTTCCCAATACACATCTATCTCTCCTCTTTGCTGCACATCCATCCCTTCTCGATACACATCCATCTCTCCATTGCACATCCATCCCTCTTCGCCTCACATGGATGCCCCCAGCTCACTGTTCATCTGTCCCTTCTCCCTACCCCACATCCATCTCTCTGCTGTGGTTCACATCCCTCTCTCCTTGCTGCACATCCTTGGTCTGACACCCACAATGGTTGGAGCACCAGGACCTGGTTCTCCCTCCTCCTCACTTCGCTTGTGCACAGAGAGGTTCAAGCGTGGCACTGCAGAAGGAGCCAGAAGCTGAGGGCAAAGCCTGTCTGTGCATCCCTCTGCAGCTGTGCACCATGGTCAGGGGAACCACAGCCGAACCCCAAAACATACAGAGATCAACATTTGGAGCTGGGGGTTTAGTTCCCTTTGCTCCTTCAAGCAACAAGACAAGGGCAGAGGCAGCTGCAAGCACCCTGCAGGGAAACATGCACCCTGGTGTGCCCACTGTCCCCCATGATCCCTACGTGGAGAATTATAAAAGCCATCAAATGAACTTGAGTTCCTCCTCTGTTCGCCCCACAGGGTCCGGCTGTAGAGCTCTCATGGGGCTCAGCTGCTCTGGAGGCTGCAAACCCTGCTGAAATGAGGGGAGTGCAAGATCCCACCTCATGTTCAACCCCATGGCACAGGGTGGCTGGTGCAGGACAATCAGCAGAGGGGGCAGGGACAGACTTTGCTGTTCCCTTGTTTCTGCCTTGGTTACACCATAAAGAAAAAGCCTTTCTCGTTTACCTCATTTTGCATTAACAGGATAAGGCTGGAGTTTGGGACAGTTCTGGGAGGCAGAAGCGGTAGATAATGTTGATAATGGCTCACAATTAATAAATAATCTTATTATTATCATCAGCATCGGAACAATTGCTAGCATCATTGCAATTTTATTACTACTATTATTTTTATTAACAGCTGTGACTAAAACATCCATGATAATAGTCACCACCATCATCATAAAATTTGGGTTTGTTTCCTTCGTCTGTGGGGTTTTGAGCCTGACCATAATTGCTAGATTTTCCTCTCACCCTCCCTCACTGGTGGTTTTTTTGCGCTGTCCTTTCCCCACAGAGATGGGCATCGCCCCAAGTCCTCCTGGACGCCCTGCCAAAGCCAGGAGAAAGGAGCCTGGAGGGAGGACAGCAACTGTCCAGCCTCAATGATATCCCAGTGAAATGAGATGGGCAGGAACTTTGGTTTGGTGTGGAACAAAAAAGTCATTGAGGGTTTGGAAAATAATGCAGAGGCAAAATATCAATTATTGATAGAGTGCTATTTGCATCCCCAGAGGAAGTGCAAGAAGTGATGGGTGGGGTGGAAGCAGACAAATTGTCCGCAAGGGCTGTGCAGAGCTAGCCAGGAGACATGGATCAGGGTCCTCCAGGGAGAGATGCTGCCTCATGATGGGATGTTCCAGGAGATGTTGCAGTCAAACAAAGTCCCTTGGCCTGAGGATAGAGTGACTCAGTGAGACACTGAGGCCCCTCTTCTCCACGAGATCATGAAATGCTCCCCAGGCCTTCACCTTGAGAATGCTATCCATCCTCCTTTCTCCTTTGCTTGTCATTTCCAGACAAGATTCAGCTTCTGCCACATCTTGACAAGGTCAGACCTTTGAATCCTTCTCTGATGTGGCTGAGGGAGCCCAGCTCAGCCCAGGACCTGCTCGTTAGTTTCTGACACCGGGTGAGAGAGCAGCATGTTCATTGTATTTCTATTGATTTGACTTTTGCTTTAGGTTTTGTCCCACAGGAGAGAAACAAGCGCTCCTTTCCTAGATCCCGTGGGTCAATCCAGTTTTTACATTCATAAAACATCTCCTCTTGTTTGGGTTGAAGGAACTTCAAAGATTTCAGGGCAGTTTTGAATGAAAGTTGTTTGGTTTTCAGTATTTCTGTGAATATTCGTTTTGTCCAGAGAATACTTTCAGTTGTCCAACCAGCCCCAAGATGTGGCTTCACTGGTCCTTGCTCTGGCAGAGTTTATTTCAGTGCATTTCCTGGGGAATTAATTCACTAATGAAGGCAGGCCATCGCTAATGAAATGAAGCTGGAGCCAACATGGTAGGAGGAAAGGAGGCCAAGCTGACATGAACTTCATCTGCATTACGAACGCAGCAAGGAAAAGCAGCCAGAGCCTGTCCTGATCTAATTGGAAATCTCTAGACAAAAGTGCTTTGATCTTGGAGCATTTTGGGTTCTGCTTCTATTTTCTGGTTGTATCTTTGCTTCAGATCTTTCAGTGTCCTGGAGGTCACCAAATGCAAAAACTCAGATGCTGGTGTTCAAAGCTGCTCAGAAATGTGAAGCTGAAAAATGTGAAGAGTCATCTGGCTTCTGTAAGGGACAGTCTCAGCCGCGGTGCAGGGCTGGGACAATAAGGTCCCTGGACACCCATAGAAGGTGGAAAGTGCTGCAGAAGGGACACTGAATGACAGAAGAACCCTGAGCATGTCTCCTTTGTCACTTCTAACCTGGACATGAATTTTTTTTTCTTTCTTCAGTCTCTTGCTTTGGCTATTTCCCTCCATCCATTCAGATCTCTTTTGGGTTTCATTTAGGTAAAAGCATTAAGTTCAAAATCTTGAAGGCTATCAAGGATTTTAAAATGTCTAAAAAGGTCTGCTAGAATTGTCATAAATGCCTCTTAGCACCAATGCCCCCCTTGCATCATTTGACTGCATCTCCTATTTACTTACATCCCTCCTACGTGACAGTTGGGAGCTTGGCGACTCTTTGGGGTCAAACACCAGCCACCCAGATCTTCAAACTCCTGAGAGCATCCACTGAGCAGCTGTAGCAAGTTAATGCTAGTGATGGGTCCATGTTATCTGCAAATGTGGCCAGAGCTGCTGGATGGCTCCTACCACGAAGGCATTTCACACCCTCCTGCATCATCCCGGCAACTCTCGCAGCCAGGATGAGGTTGGCAGGTGACAAAGACACAACCATGGAGGTGATGTGAGAAAACATCTCCTGGCCAGAGGGGTGCCGACACCATTTCAGCACATTGATCTCGTGGTCACATCACTTCTGGTTTTCCACCTTGGAAGAAATGTGGGGTTGTGACGGCTGGTGGGTGCTTTGGCATGTGAGCGGTGGCCTTGGGGGAGACAGTCATTGACCAAAGTTGGTAGCTGGATGGAGCTCTTCATAACAACCTGTTCCAACAAAATCATGGAAGGGAGGAGACTGGGTCTATCAGCATCTCCTTTAGGATGTATGGGGGATTGTCCTAATTCCCAAATCCCAGATAGATGCTTGTCCACTGCCACCATGAAAGTAAAGATGTAAAAAAATGGTCCAAAACCCATGGAGAGTCTGTCAGGTGAGCCAGAGGAGTGTGTTCTTCTGGAACAAGGACATTGATATTGGCTGGTGGTGAAGCCCCTGTCCTGTACTAAAATAGCCCAGCAGTCTCCATCAGCACAGCATTTCCAGCCTGAAACTGATGTCCTACCACAGAGAGACTTCCTAGTGCTCCAAAGCCACCGGGTGAGAGGCTGAAAGCGTGTAGAGATCCATAAGGGTTGCGTGGTGTCACTGAAGTTCCTCCTGGCCCAGGCTGTGTCCAGGGTTTGGTTTTACCATCCTATAGTGATAGGTCTCTGCCTAGGAATTATTCTGCAACAAGTGACTGCAAAGCCAAGCAGCTACGGATGGGTGAAGCCACTGATGAGTCCACCAAATGTTTCTAACTGCTTTTAATAGCCAGTAATTGTTTAATGGATGAAGGCGAGGGTGATTTTGAGGCTTATGAGAACAAATCCATCCTGCCAAAATTGACTGGTCTACACACACAGAGACATGGCGTCCCCAGGGCTTTGGTGAGTGTTTTGTTTAGCAGTGGGTGAAGCTGGAGCTGGACACAGAAGTGACAGAAAAAAAGAGGCTTTGTTCTTTGAGATTTCTCACAGCGGGTTGTGCAGGGACCTGGGCCATTTGCAGCCCTCCTGAACCCCGGAGATGCTCCTGCTCTGGTGTTCTGCGGGGTTCAGCCTGCCTTGGCACATCTACTGGGACCTTGGAGGTGCCTGGGATCCCTGAGGGATGTAGGGATATCCATAAGCAGTGCTAGGAACACAAGCATCCCCATGAGAAGCAGAAGACATAAGCAAGAAAAGAGATTTATCAGCTAAAATGCCTGAAAATGGGAAATGATGCTTCTACAGGGCAGCCAGGCTGTGCCAGTGCATCTTCACCCCAGACTGGCTGTACAAAGCCTGAGAGTTTGTCAGGGATGTCCATCCAGTATGGGAAGAGGTGTCCTCCCCCAGCTCCAACTGTCCACAGTGTGGACCCAGAGGCCAGACACGTCCCCCAACCTCTGCTACTCTCTTGATGCCACCAGCCCTGATAGGACCAAGCCTCAAAGTGCACACCACAGCTCAGTCCACCTTGAGCGTGGCATCTCCCATGGAGTAACATCACCCACAGCCTCATAAGGCTGCTTAAGGGCTTGTTTCTCCAGTACCCGTCCACACACCCACACTGGCCACTTGGTTTTTGAGTGCAAACCTGCCATATTTTGGGTTGCAGCTGGAGGATGGAGTTAAATCTTTGCTTGCTGAGCCAAAGAGTCTTATCACATCTCTGCTCCCTGGGACATTAGAAGCAGTCACAACATCTCACCAGCCTGGATGAGTTCATGGCCAAGCAGTTGGACCCCCCTCCTGGGGCTGCTCCTGGCCTCAATGAAGCTGGAGCTGCTGGCTGGATCACTGCAGCTGCTTCGCTGGGGATATCTGTGCTGCTGGACTCCACAGGCTCTGGCAATGAATCACAACCCATCTTTGGGAACAAACCACAGGCTTCCAGTAACTGCAGAGCTGCTTTCAGATCACTTGCCCAGTTGCCCTCACCTCAGAGGTGAGATGTGAGTAACTTTCAAGGTGGGTCCATGGTGGTTTCACAGTAGCTCCCACCACAACAGGGTGCTGCAAGGGGAAAGGGAAGCACAGGATGGGGGTGGGGGGCTGGAGATTGCAGGGAGAAGGGATGAAAAGCACGGGGACATCACAGATGTCCTTGCCCTTCAGGCTGTGCCCTGGGTGCGTGTGGGGGTCACTGCTGTTGTCCAAAGAAGGCAAAGGAGCGCATGTTGTCCGGCACCGCTCAATGAGAAAGGCGATTTTTCTCACATCCCTCAAGCAGAACCCTTCACCCCAGCAGCAAATATAAATCCTTTCTGCACATAAAGTTAATCTTGTTTTCAAGCTGGGCTCGGTTTACAGCCTGTGGCTGGATCCTAACACGTCCAAGTACTCTGTCACTGCTTAAGCAGAGATTCTCAGTGAGGACCCCTCACCCCATGCTAAACTCATATCAGGTGGGTGGGGGGATCTAGCAGGGGGCTAGGAACACCCGGGGCACCTGATCCCTGGTAGAAATGATGATTTAATTTCTGCCTGTTGGGGAGTGCTGTCCTCTAACCCCAGGCAGACCCTTCAAGCCCCAAATGGGATGGGGCTGCCCGATGTCGTGGGCAGCACTAGGTGCATCCCCGGGTGCTGAGAACCCACCCTGGGGTGTCTGTGCTCTGGACGTGTCATGCTCATGATGCTGTGTGACAGTCATGAAGGTGTCCCTGTTGTCCCTGCTCAATGGGGTACAAGTTGGACTGAGCCACAGATGTGGTCCTTGCTTCTTTGTGGGGTAAGAGGCAGGATTCGGGCTCCCACACCCCACCAGCTCCAGGGACCCCTCCCAGCTCCACCATGTGTGGTCACAGCCCTCCAGGACCTTCCTGCACTGCTGGTTTCTCCCTCCAGGACCCCAAAGTAGGTGTGAGGGGAAATGATTTAGCACTGTTGGCAACAGCTGCAAAATCATGAAACAAGCTGCAGAATCTGAGAACTAGGGGGGTAAAAAATGTGATGTTCTTGTCTTTTGGCTCCCGGTTTCAGGCAGCAGCATTTTTGAGCCTTTCTCTGCAGTGCAAAGCATGAGAAATGCTGCCTTAAAAGAGAAAAGAAACAGAGCTTGAGATTCTTCTACAGGAGTTTGGAAATTAGGGCACAAAGACAAGAATAGCCCAGTTCCTTAGACATGGGGGTGAAATGATGAGAGCCGGCTACGCCCCTGATGGACAGCCTGATGGACTTGGTCTCAGTGTTACCCCTGTGCAATAAACTTACTGGACATTTTTAATGTTTATGTAGTTTTTCTTTCAAAAATAGAAACGTTGTGTGTGACCGTCTCCTTGGAGAGCAGTATGGGTCTGAGTCTGAGGGTGGGTCCCACATTCTCCCACCACACGGCTGAGCCCCTGCTATGCTGGGAGCAACCCCATCTCCAGCAGAAGGCACTTTCTGCAGGGCAAGAAGATTTCAGGAGGAGACACTCAAAACCCACATGCAACCCTCTCTGGACAGTGTGCTGGAGGTGTGTCTCACCCAGCATCGTGGTGGGGAGATCGCTGAGCTTGGCTAGAAGCCTCAGGTCATCTGCCCTCACCACACGGGACCATCAACCCATGGATGTGGCTTCCTCAAAGGCTCTCACACATCAGCCCTGCCCCTGACATGGTGATAAGCTGGGAGATGATTGCCCAGGTCTGGCTCAGCAGCTGATCCTACATGTCCCTGCATGTCTCTGTGTGTCACTCTGTGTCACTGTGTGACCAGAGAAGTCAGGATAATATATTCATGTAGTATAGAGGAGAAGTGATAAAAAGCAGCTTTGGCTATCTTCAGTGTAAATCCAGAACTTTGCTGGATAAAAGTGTTGTTTTTTCAATTGCTATTTGTGCTGTACGTGAATTTTATTATGCATTGCATATTTCTGTTCTTTATGCAAAAGAATGTCTTTGAAAGGAGGACTCTGAAAGTCAGCCCCCAAAATTGAGAAAGGAAGGGGGAGAGGGTGGAATGAAGAAGGAAGGCAGCTCTAAAAACCACTTAAAACGTCAAGGCTGCCAAATGTGGGCTCTATGAGAAATTGAAATGAGATGGCAGAAATAAAATGCTTGCTGTGATTGGGCTCCAGGAGCCTCTATCCCACAGAATGCTGTGGCTTGCAGAAAGCTGGCCATGCTAGGAGGAAGATGCCAGCTGAGGAAGTGCCTGGTGCCATCTGTACAGCACCAGGGCAGGTTGCCCAGTGCCACCGTCCTTCTCTGCATGTCACCATCATGCTCTGAGAATGCCGCTAAACCAAAGGACACGGCGATACCCAGAGGAGATCTCCACCCGGGTGAGTCCAAAAACCACCGAGAGCCATTAGAAGTCAGGAGCAGATCAGAGATCCCAACTGGAAGGAAAAAAGGAGGGGTCTTGAGACCTGCTGTTGGCATTTCATTTGCATTTGATGGGACATCAAGCTCTGCTCCCTGGATAAACGGGAGGCAGGAAACTGGAGATAGCATGTCCCATGAAGAGGCATTAGCCCTGCTGGTGGCAGGGTTGAGGTGGGGCTTTATCTCTCCAGTGCAGAAGGACGCTTCAGAAAGAGAGATGATTACATCTGGAACAAGAGATTAGTATCAGCTGTCTTTTAATTTCTTGGTTTTTACACTTCTGCTTGATAACCTGACTCCTGATTTTGCAGTCAACAGCTGAGCTCCTCAGTTTCTTAGGTTACACCTTGTTATTGCTGTCCAGGATCCTTACAGCACAATTTGTCACTGCAAAAGGAACATTTCTCTTCTTGCACTTAGCCCAGTTCAGGAGATTAGTACATTCAAGACTGAAAAATTGGCTGGAAGCTCACAAAACAGGGGAGGTTGTTTTCTTTTCCTAATGTCTAAATGAGAATTAGGAGTGCCAACGAGATCTACTGTTTCTAAATCTCAGAGGACACCATAACCCAAAACAACCAGTTCAGCATCTTCTGTCCAATGCATATTTCCCCTAACTAAAAGATCAATTTCAAATGCAAAAAGCAGATGGATTATTTTTTTTAGTAGTATTTTTTGCTAATGAGTTGGCTATACGCACTTTCTATTAGTGAGAATCATTTCTGAGATGCTATTCCACACTAAAGTTGACTTCCAACTTCCACCCGACACAACTTGCCACAAAAGTATGAGTAAAACCTGTGTTATTCACCCCTCCACAAGAGCATAGAAAGGGAAAAGTGAGGATGGGAGTACATACGTGTCAAGCCACCAAGTTATTTATGTTGGGATGAATCTGTCCAGATCTATATAACTTGATCAGCCAAATGAAACAGCGAATTGAAAGTGAAGGCTTCAGTTAACACTGCGATCAAATGTTCCCTCGCTGCAGAGAATCAATCTTCCACCAAGAAAACAAATAAAAAGTGTGAGTGCAAAGCAAACCTGAAGTTTATTATTTAAACTCCATTTCCTCTTTCAGATTTAAAGGATTATTTATGCCCTTGGAAGAAAACCGATTGAACCTTGTTGCCTGGAAGGAATTTTTCCATCAGGATGGCAGAGAGAAAGAGCTGAGACTCAAGACCAGGAACTGAAGCACAATGCACCAGCTAGGTGTAAATTACACCCTGAGCATCTTTTTAATTACTCTGGCAATTAAATCTAGGCAAGGAGCAATGGGCAGACGTAGTCTGGGTCTGCCTAAGCAGCCTGACTGACGCAGGGCATGGAGACAAAGGATGGATGGACAAGGCACGAGGACTCCCCTGGTCCCTGTGAAGCCTGAGAGGGATTTGTCATCCCCCTTCCATAAAGCCCATGTCCCGGCAGCGCCGAACGTGGGGAATGATCTCCCTTAACACAAGCCCTGCTGACCTGCACCCACGCGGGCGCCCGCCTGGCTCCACGCCGGCTTTGCCACGTCCATCTGGACACGCTCCGAGCTCTCTCCCAGCTTCAGCCACCCAGCGCTGTGGGCAAACACAGCCGTTTGCACTGAGGAAAGGGAGCATCTCATGTTTGCACATTACAAGGCTTAAGTCACTGATTGTTGTTATCAGTGCAGAAAAGAAAAAAAATAATTTAGTCTGTAAGGCTGTGCTAATTATGGCTATGTCTGAGACAGCATTTCTCAGCATCAGCCTCTCGGTGCTTTCGGGGAGTTTGTAGCATCATTCCCTCTGTGAACAGATGGGGAAACTGAGTCGCAGAGGGAGGCTGTGACATGCCAAGTGAAGCAAGATGAACCGAGCCGAAGGAGAAAGCACTCCTGGTGCCAGGAGCTGGCACTTCCCTCATTTGAAGGAGACTAAGAAAAATCATCCTGGTCTCTGGATGCAGGGAGAGAAATGGCCCAGAAAAGGCAGGTAGACAGCCATGCCAGTGATGTCCTGGGCTTCTGCCCTCTGGTTCTCCTTTGAGGAGCAATGGAAAGGTGTTACTGTCACCCCAGGAAGTGTTGGGACTAGGAGATGTCACCTCTCTGTCTCTGTCCCTGTGGTTCTGCTCAGGCATCTCTGGTACCCAGGGATCTGCATGCAAAAGCACCGTGTGATCTCAGGGACAGCATGGATGGAGGGTGGTGAGGAAAACAAGGGAACGGGACTGAGGAATAAATTCTCTTTCCTCCCTTTTTTTTTTTTGTGAACAAAAGCTTTTGTTCTTGACAAAAATCCAACCAAACCACCCAAGACTGCGGTGGCTGCTGAAAACAGCCCCTGCTCAGTGCCGGGGGGCAAAGCCCAGGCAAGGAAGGGATGAGGGGAAGGGTGGAAAAGGCAGTGAGAATTTGGACAAGAAGATGAGGGGGAGCTGCTGGGTCCCACCAGACTCAATGCAATGAAGAACAAATGGAGATGTTGCAAACTTTGCAGTGGCTGATCCTGCTCTATGCTGCCCTACATCACCAAAATTGGTGCTTCCTCCCCTGTTTGCCCCTCATCACCCGTTTGGCCACTAGCCCATAGGCGACTGCTGTCTGTGCTCTATAGGAAGGAGGATCCCAACCCCTCAGGGTTATTTTATGCTCTCTTCCTAATGGTATCACCAATGATGTCTCCTTGATACCCAGACCTACCTGTTCAGCCGCCCTCCAGTTGGGAAGGTCGCTACGTGCCTGGCGGCAGGCTGCAGAGGGGCTGGGTGCTGGTGAGCAGGGGGTGCCCAGCTCATTGCTATTCTGCAGGACACCCTGCTGGCTCCGGGGCTTTTTTGTGGCCGCCTTGGAGAGCATCAATTGCTCTT
The DNA here is from genome assembly GCA_013400375.1 of Thinocorus orbignyianus. NCBI lineage: Eukaryota > Metazoa > Chordata > Aves > Ciconiiformes > Thinocoridae > Thinocorus > Thinocorus orbignyianus. The sequence continues at coordinate 33,754 of VXBW01007233.1, forward strand.
TTTTACAACCGAGCATCCCACACAAGAGCCATGGGCTGAACCCGGCAGCTGGGCAGTTGTGCTGCCAGAGACAACATCTCCCTGCCAGGAGCCCAGGCAGCCTCTGGGACGGCTGGTTTCCCATTCCATTTGCTTGAAAGTTCAGGGCACATTAGATGAGATGCGTCTCAAAAGGACTGGCTCCTTGGGACCACTCCTCCCACCCTATGGGCAACCTTCACACAGGGCTGTCTCCGCTCTCAGCTCCTGCATCCATCCCTGCTGTATCCGGTGGGATCACTTTGAAAAACCATTAATTTATCTGCAGGATAAACCAATACTGTTTGTATTAGCTCAGCTGTTCTGGCTGTCATTTTCTCAGGCTCTGAGACAGTGCTGCTGTCCCCAAGAGGGCAAGTGTCTCCAGCTGTCCTCATCCTTCTCAGGAGCCTCTCATCTGCTTCGTCCCCTCCATTGTCCATGTCCCACACTCTGCAGGGATCACAAACCCCCTGATTCATACCTGGGTTTCCCTCACACCCCTGTGGGCAGGACTCTGCAGACCTTTTCTCTTGTCCTTCCTCCAGCCAGAGCTTTTCTTTCGGCCCATCAATTTCTTTCCACTCTGAAATGACTCCTGTGTGTGTCATGAAGAAACTCATCTCCCAGGTCACTTCACCACGGAGCCTCCTCCACGTTTTCCTCCTTCTCTATGTGGCAGTGACCTTTCTGCCCCCCCTGCTGCCACACCAGAATATAGACCTGCCAATATGCCTACTTTCTGAATTCCAGACCCTTCTTGACTCCCTCACATCTGCTCTGATGGGTCCCACCGAAACCCCGCTCCCTGCTGAGTCTCGCGCTGTGACTCCTTGGCATGAGTCATTCCTCCCTGCTGTCAGGCTGATTTCGAGCATTTCATCCATTTGGATGCAGTGGCTCCATGGCCCCTGGCCCTGAACCTTTGCCCAGCACTTTCTGCTCTGCCTTGAAGTCCCAGGGACTTGCAGGTCCCAGGCCACCCAGCCAAGTGGCTGCTAGGTTCCCTCAGAGCCCATCCTCATGTCCAACAAGGCCTTGTGTTTGGGTGCAAGCTGCTTTGAGATCTCCTGGAGAGGAGGTCTTGTTGGTTCTGGTCTCACTGACTGCAAACTGCTGCTGTGCGTCCAGCATTCCCTCCAGATCAGACTTTGAAAATGCAGTCTGGTGGGCTTTGTCTCTACTGTCTCCATCCAAGTTCATGACCAAAATCCTCTTTCCGGCCAACAAAGTCAACTTGACACTTCTAAGATATTGTTAAGCTCATCCTAATGTGGGGAACAGGCTAGACAAGCCCTGCTGTGATGCAACCTGGGGTGTAAAAGGAGTTGAGGGTGGTGACCACCATGGTGTGACCACAACACCACCATGTTGGTGGCCACATGGCATGTGTCCAGCCAGAGTAAGATGGACACCAGATCCATGTGCCAAGGGCTGGGCAATGACAGGGAGACCAGCCTGTAGCTCCAGAGCCAGTGGCTGGGGAGTGGTTGGTGCCAGCTCTGTGTCAAAAGAGTGCCTGAGCCCATCTGCACACCCAGCCCTGACCCCATGAGTCACTTATTTCTGCTCCATCCCCTGCTCTGGCCAGCATGGAGCGGAGGTGGGAACCTTCTCAGTGGCCAGGTGATGATGGCACCTCCTTCTGATGGAGTCACCTTCTCCATTTATGGTGTGAGGGAAGACCCAGGATGCCCCATCAAAGTTCTCTGGCATGCCCTGAGCACAGCTCCAGCTGTGGTGACAGCACACACCATGGTGAGTTGGTCCTGACTCACTCCTGACACACTGCCTGCAGGGACAGGCTGGGCCAGTGGGGACTGGCCAGGCTGAATCAGCAGCTCTTGCTTTGGCAGAGCCTCCTTCTGTAGGGTGTTTCATTTGTCTTTGTGCCAGCAGCTGCACAGGGTAGTTGGAAAGCACTGGACACCAAGCCTGAACGTGCATCATCATCACCACCACCTACCCAAGCGCTCTTGGAAACACCCCAGTCACTCCAGACAAGGACCATTTCCAAAGTGTTCAGTGGCCTTTGGAAGTGTGACAGTCTGCCTTGGGTGTTCCCAGGTGTTCTGGGGCCTCTGCTCCTCAATCACAGGTCTGATGGACTATTACTGTCCATCCCACTATGTTCAGGTGTCCCTGGCTGTTGTTGGTCCTCACCTGTTGCTCAGTGGGGACCTCGTGACCAGCTTATATGGCCATGGGAAGAAGAAATGCAAGCTGGCTTGTGTCCCTTCTGTTCACTTTGCAGAGTAAGTCCTCTTGGGTTGATGGTACCCAACACACCTGACTCACTGCTATGGAGGTGGTAGAGCTTGCTGGCTTCCATTCACCCCTCTCCACCTGGTTTGATGTCTGTGCTCCCTGTAGGATGAATTCATGGGCAGGACCACCCTTGCTGAGGGCATTGTCCCTACAAATGTGTCTCAGCCCCTTTTGACTCTCTCAGTGGATGGAGATGCTGTCATTTTAAACCAGCACCGATTGCTGACAAGAGTGACTTTTGACATTCTTGACTCCAGGCTCTGCAGATCAGGGACCTGCAGCCCGGGAGGACCATTTTTCCTCCTGAATAACCCTGCTTCACTGAGTTACTCCTACACAGATCATAGAATCATAGAATCATCATAGAATGGTCAGAGTTGGAAGAGACCTTAAAGATCATCCGNGCACCATGGCATGGGCTGGAATCATGGAGAAGCCTGGCTGGACCTCTGACCACTGCACAGTTCATGAAGAGAATCTGAGAGATTTTTCTGGAGAACCTGAACTTCCATACCTGCTGTGCTTCAGCCTTTGTCCCTGCCTAGTGGAGTCACCCTGAGCGAGCCATGGTGCTGCTCTGTGCCTCAGTTTGCCTGCCTGCAAATGTACCGTTGTCCTGGTTGGGAACATGCCTTCAGATTTACTGGTGATACATTGTCAAGGGTTAATGCTTTAACCAAAAATANAAAGGAAAGGAAAGGAAAGGAAAGGAAAGGAAAGGAAAGGAAAGGAAAGGAAAGGAAAGGAAAGGAAAGGAAAGGAAAGGAAAGGAAAGGAAAGGAAAGGAAAGGAAAGGAAAGGAAAGGAAAGGAAAGGAAAGGAAAGGAAAGGAAAGGAAAGGAAAGGAAAGGAAAGGAAAGGAAAGGAAAGGAAAGGAAAGGAAAGGAAAGGAAAGGAAAGGAAAGGAAAGGAAAGGAAAGGAAAGGAAAGGAAAGGAAAGGAAAGGAAAGGAAAGGAAAGGAAAGGAAAGGAAAGGAAAGGAAAGGAAAGGAAAGGAAAGGAAAGGAAAGGAAAGGAAAGGAAAGGAAAGGAAAGGAAAGGAAAGGAAAGGAAAGGAAAGGAAAGGAAAGGAAAGGAAAGGAAAGGAAAGGAAAGGAAAGGAAAGGAAAGGAAAGGAAAGGAAAGGAAAGGAAAGGAAAGGAAAGGAAAGGAAAGGAAAGGAAAGGAAAGGAAAGGAAAGGAAAGGAAAGGAAAGGAAAGGAAAGGAAAGGAAAGGAAAGGAAAGGAAAGGAAAGGAAAGGAAAGGAAAGGAAAGGAAAGGAAAGGAAATATTTGCAGAGCATGATTTTGGGGTACAGAGGATGAACACTGGCTGGAAGGAGCTGGTTGTCGTTCCTCACCCTGCAGAGCTGGCAGACATAAGCTGTGCTGAAGAGACAGATGTTGACTTGCAGTGAACGGGGTCAGGGCGAAGCGATGTCCTGGGCAGATTACCCAGCACAGGGACCACGTCTTGCCCCACGGGAGAAGGGCTGGGATGTACCAGGGTGTTGTTACTCAGGAAGCCCATTCAAAATCTCTGGAGGCCATGCATTTCCCCTTCCCCTTTTTGTCAAGAAAATTGGGGGATAATAGCAAATACCAGCAAGTCTGGAGCATCATGGTGAGGATTCACTGTTCTTCTCCCCTTCCTTCTGTGCTACCAAGAACAGAGCACCCCACAGCCAGACCCTTGCTGCGTCCCAAGGAGGGGGACACCCACAAACCTCAGCATTTTCCCTAAGAAGCCATGAGCTGGGGATGCTGCTTACAGCCTGAGTTGCTTCCCTCTGGCTGGGGTGGCAGCGTCTGTAGCTTTTTGTGAGTGACCTGATTTTGCATCTGCCGGCGAACGTCTGGCGACGCTGCTGCAGCAGCAGCTCTGCACCCCCCCAACGAGACTCATCCAGACCTCCCCTTGCCTTCCTGGCTTTGATCTCTGACTTAGTCCACTCTTGGCTGAAAATTACCCTGTGGATCACAGAGTCTTGCCGAAAAACCTGTCAGCTGGGTATTTACCAGCATCTCAATACCAGTATAACCTGCTGGCGAATCCCTTCCCATTTCCAAGGCTCAGAATATTTTGGTGATACCAGAATTGAGCTCCTGGTCCTGGACCGGCACAGCTCATCCGTTCACCCCGGATCTGGTTGGAGCAGAGCTTGTTGTGAAAAGCTGGCTCTGATCTTGCGCCCACGTGCTGAGCTGGTGCAGGGTGCTGGAAACTGCAGCTTGGAAACTGCCCAAAGTCTCCAGAAAACCTCTCTGCACTGTCACTTCTGCCTTTCATTCTCCATCCTTGGTTCTGATCTGCCTGTTCCTTGGGAAAGAAGGTCTCCATCAGTCACCCTTGTTTGCTAAAAATATACCTGGTGGAAGGCAGCAAGGGCAGAGAGAAAATCACTTTGAGAAAGAGGCGGCTGCAAAGACCTGCCAATCCCCAAAATTTCTCTGGTTTAGGAAAAATGGGGACATTTTCCTTGGAAATGCAGTTTTCTTTTGGAGGGGCAAGGCCTATAAGGACCGATGGTGTCTTTCCACTGACTAATGAAAGTTGAAAGAAGCTTGGATGATTTCCCAGGTGCTAGAACCCCCCTGCAGGTCTCTGAGCTCACGCTCCCTCCCTGCTCTGAGTCACCTGGATGCTTTGAAATGTTTCCTCTGAATTTAAAGATAAGCCTGGGAAGAGACACAGTTTGGTTTATTCACGTGCCTTGTTGGGCAGGATCACTTCCTGCGGCCCTCACTTATCATCTGCTGTTCTGGGTGGGCTGGCTTGAGACATCTCCAGCCACCCTTTCCTCCCCGGGGACACATGAAGCCCATCACTGGGCCAGCAAATTGCCCTCAGATGGAGCATATGTTTCCTTTTCTTGATTTCATCACGTTGCTCTGGGTTGAAACCCTTGCACCAGCCTGAAAAGTTGCTTCTGAAATTTAATACTTCTCCATTTCACTGGGCACTGTCCCCAGGAGACCAGCTCCCACAGGCATTGGGACCACCACACATCCCAGCCTGGTCTGAAACCTCCCAAACTCCATTCCAGACACATCCACTGGGTCGCAGAGCCCAAGTGTCCAGAGAAGTTTCCTTGCACTTTGTGTTGGGAGTGCTGGAAATATTTCTCATGGACCCTTAGGTGCTTTGGTGCCCGGGGATTTGGGTCAAAGTGGGGTTTCATCCAAACATCCTTAGGCATCCTGACATCCAATAGGCATTGGTGTGCCTATTGCTCTCCTGCCAATATCTCCATGAACTCTCAGTGGACGAAAGATGGGAAAACCACCTCAGATATGTGTCCTGCTCCACGACCCAGCTGGCCGAGCGCAACAAGACTTCCTAGGTTTCAGTGTGACCCAGCCCCAGCTGGCCCCACGCCTGCAGCCCTTGGCAGGGCTGGAGAGAAGGGGAAAGAGCGCTGCAATTCCGGCAAGAACCCGAACTCAGACAGGAGCCTAGAAAACAGCAGGGTTGAGGGGAGAAAGCTTCCCCTTTCCACCGCCAGGTCCATCTGAGAGCTCACAGGCTACCTGCAAGTCCTCCTCATCTCCTGGCTTGCAGGCACTGCAGTCCAGGACTGAGGGATGCTCCTGACATCCCGGTACTGTTTTATCTTGGGATATCTCCGTCCCTGCTCAGAACAGGGTACTTTAGAACTATCAGAGAATGCCAGTGCTATCCACAGAACTACCCATAGGGCTCTCCCCCTGCCGCATCCCAGCCTCCTGCCCCCCATTTCCCAGCAATTTCCAGCCCACTTCGGTCTACTTTCCAAGGCTCTGAAGCCTCACGTGAGTGGTTGAAATCTTCAACAATGCAAAATGTAGCTCGCCCTGGCAGGATGCTCCTTGGGGTGCGGCAGGGTGGGAAGGGAAGGTTTGGGGGGGGGGCACCACAATGTCGGGGCACAGGCACAGGGGGTGGAGGTCCCTGCTGTGGAGTAAGAGATCCCCCACACAAAGGCTCTTGCTACCAGCAGATTTCTTGAGTTTTTATCTTCCTGGCTTTTGAGAAAAGAGCTGGTGGTCCAAGTGAAGTGGAAAACGTGAGGATCCCCACAAGATGAGGACACAAGTTCCTTCTGCTGCAGCCCTTTCCAAAAAACCCAATGCAGCACCTCAGAGCAGAGATGGGGGCCCCTGAGGCAGGGGAGGCTGGTGCCAGAGGAGCTACATCCCCCCACAAACATCCCTCCAGCACCATCCCCTCCAGCATCCTGCCGTCAGCTGCCCCCGCTGGGATGCTGAGGGGCCGGTTCCTGTCGGTCGCCCCGTCAGCTGCTTCCCCTCCCTTTGAACTCGTTTCATCTTCCCTGAGATGCGAGAGGGAAGTCTGGGCTGGGCTGGGGGACCCCGCTGAGCCCGGCTGGGGGGAACAACAGGACGAGGGTCCTGCCTTGCCGACGGCTGGGGAGGAAGGATGCAAGAGGGGATTTGTGATGTTTTCCACCAGCATGAAGGCAGAAAACCTATTTTAGGTGGTTTCCAGCTGTTTAGAGCAGTTCCTGTGGAGGATGAGGAGCACGGTACCCTGTGCTCCAGCCTCCTTGACCCAAGCGATGCTTTTCCATCACTCCAGAGTCAAGGAGAGATCCCTTTGGGGAGGCAGCATCCTTCAGACCCCCACCGCCAGGAGGGATGCTACCCATGGGTTTGGGGCAGAGGGAGAGGGTTTGGTGGGGCATCTCAGTTCCCTAACCATGCCGGGTGTGCAATGGGTTTACCTCCAAGAACAAAGAGGAAGGAGGTGCCAACTCAGAGCCATGCAAGACTCCTCTCTGTCCTGCAAAATCTGCCTCCACCTTGCACAGGTGACCCATGTTCCTCTGTATTTCTGTGTCCACAGGTGACAATGCCATGGGAGCGAGGAGGATACCTGAGATGGAGCACCAGATGCCTCTTGGGCATCTCCTGTTGCCATCCCAAGACATGTTACAAATGTCTCGGGGTGCCATTACCTGAAGACATGCTGTCAGCAAACACCCATCCCCAGGGCTGCAAAGCTCCCCACCTCCCCCAGGGCTCACTCTCTGGTCGGGTCCATGGGCAGTGGCCAGGTCCATGAATGTGCTGAAAGAAGGAGCAGACCTGTAGGTTTGCTTCCACCAGGATCTCAACGCCTGGGGCCAGGAACCAGGACCAGCTTGTGATGCACTGCGTTCCCCTCTCCCTGCCAAGCTGCACTTCCAATCCCTGCTCTACTTAATTAAATTGAAAGCCTGGAAAGTCTAGTGGTGACTTTACTTCTCCCTCAGACAACTCTTCCCAGCCAACGGTCCTGTTGTCATCTACCCCCAGTTGGTCAGTATGTGACAAGGACATGGTAACCCTTGCACACCCCTTCGTGGAACTAGAAGTGCAAGCGGTGACTCGCTGGGGACCATTGGAGCAGAGATGGCATCTGTGGGGTGGTCGGGATGAGGATGGAGCAGGGATGCACAGCACCTCTCTCCTTGCTATTCCCTGTCAGCTGCCTCTATGAAATGTATTTATTCCCCTTTCCCCTGTCCCCTCTCCCCGAGTCTCGGCAGAACCAGGGCCACCTATGAGCAGAGAGTGAGGCTGGGGATGTGGGGGATCCTGTGCACAACAGCCCACGAGATTCCCTCGGCCACATGTGAGTCACAGTGACAAACATCTGCCCCGTGCCAGGCTTATCTGGGGACTTTCTTTGGCAGAGAGACAGGCTGTGGCGTACACGCCGTCTCATGACCCTGTCCCCTCCATGCCTGATGCCGGCTGGCCCTGTGCCGGAGAGGATGTCCCTCCTCTGTGTCCTGGCTGCCCTCGAGATGTGGCTGAGGCAGGGATGCCCCCACATTACCCCTCACATGCCTGCAAATCTCCTTGGGATGCCATCGCTGCCCAGGTCTGCTTCTGCCCATGGACCTCTGGGGAATTAGCAGTTCTCCCTGGCATCTCCCATGCACCAGCAGCCACATGTGTGCAGGGTCATCTCCTCCTGTGCTGTTTCCCCTTGGGTCTGCTTGGGGACATCCCAAATCCACAGAGACTTGGCCACAGAACTCAAATATAAAGGCAAAAAGGTGATGGGCTTAGGGGGAACTTTGCTAAAAAGGGAGCTGGGATCTTCCACAGCACCTATGACAGACAACCCCACAGTGGGGGTCTCGCGGGGGACCCCAGTCCTGCTGAGGTGTCGCAGGCTCTGTGCACCCAGTACCAGCTTGCACACCCGTGGGTTCAGTGCCACGGTGAGGAGCGACACCAGGAAGCCGTGATTCCAACTGTCAGCACCATACAAATGTTTTCAGTATCACCTTTTAGCATCCAGCAACAGGTCGGGAGAAACTTGAGACATTTCAGAGTCAGGGAATATTCTTCTAGTGGCATTTTCAGTCCTATTTGTGACCTCCAGTGTTGTTCTGCTGCTGTGTCTAGGCACAAAATCACCTGGAAATCACAGCATTTACCAACTACCGGGAATTCTTAAGAGGGGAAGAAGGAAACATCCAGGGATAAGAGAAGAGGAGAGCTGGTAAAGCCAAACCCTTCTTGTTGATGCTATGAAGCCTTTCAATACCAAAGTAGGCTACAAAAAGTCAGAGGAACATCTCATGATGCCGAGTGGTTGGGCACAAAATGGCATGATCCAATTTGTCATTGATATTGCATGAGAAAAGCCTGCCCAAACTGTACACAGGATGCAGGGGGCTCTAACTTAATATTTCTCCCAGGAAAGCTCCAGAGCTCAGGACAGAAATCTCCTGGAAAAGGCTCATTTGGTGCTCAGAGGCAGCCAGGGAGAGGAAAAAAAAGACAGGGTTTGTTAGAAAAATGACAGACGTGATCTAGGCAGCGTTGCTATGTATAAAGCCTCAGTCCTCCCACACCTGAACCCATCGCCACCTTGCAGGGGATGCAGGAGGACCAAAAAAGCGCCGAGAGCAATGACAGGGTGAGAATCATTTTGGTTACACCGAGGAGTTGGAAGACGAAGATTTTTCAGGCTGGGAAAAAAATCACACTTTGGGAGGAAGTTGGGAACAGCCTGTGAAATTGTGTGGGCAAGGACCGTGGATTTTTCCTGTGCCCCCCCCCCCATTGCCTTACACTCCTTTGCTGAGCAGCCTGTGCCGGCCAAAGCTGGGGAAAATGTCCAAAACAACAGATCTCTGGCCTGATCCAGTGGATCTGGGAACACCCAGCAGCCAGTTCATCCCAACACAGGTCCCTCCTGTCCCTGTCTCTCTGTAGGGAAGGTGATTCCTGCCCTGGGAAAGGTAGTATGCATGTTGAGATCAGAGCAGCATCTAAAACAAGGAGGTTTGGTACCCTTTGAGGAGTTCTTTGTGCTGACGAAGGGTCGTGGACCCCTCCAGCAAATAGGCTGGAGCCCATGTCTGACTTTCAAATGCACTGGTGGGGTTACACAAGCTGTGTGTGCTCAGTTGTTGTTGGACTGAGTGTTCCAGCAACGGTCTCAGCAGCAGGAGCCTTCCCGAAGCCAACGAGCCCAGCAAAGATGTCCCTGCAGCCTGGACATGTCCTCATATGGAGCAAGGGGGACCAACAACAGCGACAGCACAGTGAGGAGCTGAGCTGGAACACGCAGGTTGCACTCGAATGGTGCCAGCACGGGGTGTCACATCCCGTTCCAGCCCCACTGACACCCCCAATCCCACTGTGGCTGCAGCACAGATGTGGAAGGAGCCAGCCACGACGTGGTTAAATATCTCCTCCAGGAGCAGCAGAGTTCAAATAAAGTGCATCCCCCCATTTATGCCCCATGGCATTTGTTATGGGCTTGGCTTTGACAACACATACAGATGATGAAAGGGGCAAAAACAGGGAGAAGAGTCATAGCCGGGGATCTCCACTGGGTAAGCCTGTCGCATGAGATGTGCTGGACTGTCACCTCTGCCTCTTCAAAACCCCAGAACTCTGTCCCAAATGTACATGAACAAACAGGTTATCACTCCAGGGTTCCTGGGCTTCCCATCACAAGGGAAACCCTGAGTTGAAGACAAATCTATCACCCCCTTTCTACTCCCTGGAGCACCCTGCCAGTGCTCTTCCATGTGTGGAGGGGGACACACTTTGTCCCGGCCACGGGGACCCTGAGAAGGGCTGCCCTGCCCTGCCTCTTGGCTGCCACAACAGAGTATGTTCCTGCACACCCAGTAACCCCCTGAACCCCCAGACAAAGCTGCTGGAGGTTCCAGCCCCTGCCCCCCCTCCCCAGTCCAGCCTGCCAGATGTTTTCCCCAGGCTGGCAGCGTGGAAGAAGACCTTTCTCCCAGTGCTTCTCCAGGAGTCTGGGGCATCCTCACTCCCTTTTGACCCCCGCAGCAGCTACCACAGAGCCTGTCCCGATGGGTTTTCCTACCTGACAGGGATCTTCACCCGCAGATATCGATCCACAGCAATGGCCAG
>VXBW01007233.1:44835-55398 GCA_013400375.1 Thinocorus orbignyianus
CTTACCTGGTCCTGCAAAGCCGAGGGCTTGTTTCGAGGCGCCCCTCACCCCAGAATAGCAAGAACTCTTCACCCGCAGGGTAAGGCCGGGGGCATGCTGGGGGGGTGGCCAGAGAGATGCTCGGGGAAGCCGGGTACCGGGCTCGCCGCGGCCAGCGGGGCTGCGCTCCGTCCCCCGGTGCCCGGCACCGTTCGGCTCCTACGGGCTCTGCCAGCTCCCAGCCGGAGCTGGAGCATCACATGGTGCAGCCTTCCAGCCGTTTAAAGAGCGACTGACCCCATTTGGGGCTCACCGGGACCGAGAAGAACCGGGAAAGGAGAGGGTAACCGGTGCCAGCCCAGTGCCAGCCCCAAGCTTCCGACAAGGGTCGGGTCCCGGTTTTAGCACCCGAACCGGTTTTTGAGGTGGGGAGTGAGGAGAAGGTGCAGGGAGGGGAAGGGAGGACGGAGGCAGAGCCTGAGCTGGGGGTGAGCGAGGACCCAGCGCATCATCCCCACCCCCGCACCCCCGGGCACGGAGCGGCCGCTGCTCCGGGTCCAGCCCCGAAATGGGGCCAGCACCCCCCCAGGTCCAACCAGAACTGCCCCAAAGAGCTGGGGTGCTCGCCCGGGCTCTGGCTGACGATGTCCCACCCAAAATCACTGCTGTGGTGGGTGGGGAGTGAGCCCCAAAGCACCCTTCATCTTCTGAACGGCACCCCTGGGTGCTGGGGGGAGAGGGGGGGAGAGGGGGGGAAGGTTTCTCATGCTGGGGAGGGGGGAAGGCACAAGGGACTGTGTCTGTGGGAAACAGAGCTGCTGAGGCAGACGGAGGGTCTGTCCAGTTAAGATGTATGGAGGAATGGTGGTCCCAAACTGGTGCTGAGGCTGGAACTGCTGCCATTCAACGTCCTGGGAGAAGGTTGGGGGGAAATGGCCACTCCCAAAGTTTCTGGATAGCGCAGAGGCAATGGGTCTGGGGGCTCCATCTGACTGATGGAGCTGAACCTGCCAAACCCAGACCAACCTCCCCAGCTGTGGATCAGGCAGCTGTAAGGCTCATCCTGCGTAAGTCTCTCCCCAGGAGCTGCAGGGACCACCATGGAACCCTCCTAAATCCCATCTGCACCTCTCCCCACCTTTTCTCCCTCCTTTGGTGGGACTTAGGGCTGCTCTGCCTCAGTGTCAGATGTCCCAACACTTGGATCTGTCCCTTGGGGCTGACCCTCAACCTCTCCTCCAACAGAGCCTGCACATCCCAAAGCAGGGATGGAAACAGCTGTGGGACCATCACAAGCCCAGTGCTGGTGGTGACCCATGGGCTTCCCCCTCACCTTCTTGGCCAACTGGCCAGCATAGGGTTGGGAGGGGGTCGGGCATCCGAGGACAGGATGGTGGTGATGACAACGTGCCACCTCCAGCCACTGGGCTGTGCCGCAGCAGAGTGAGGAGAGCGTTATTTGGATTTGAACGATCTATTTGCTCTGCAGAGAGAAAGATGAGCCCAGGCTGGCGGGCTCATGTAAACACCGTGCTATTTATGGGAGGTGTTTGCTGGAGCATCTCACAAGCGCATCTCCTCACACACCACCACCAGCAGGAAGCTGCCTCCTGCCTACAAGGCTGAAGCCCTAAGACCAGAGGCAAGGTGTGGGGTGGGTGTGCTCAGGACAGGGCACTGGGGTGAGGAAGGGCACTCCCAGAGATCCCCGAAACCCCTCACCCATGAGTTTCCCAGGGTGAGTGTCCTTGCAATCAACCCCTGGCTGGGAGCAGAGCAGGAAAACCGGCAGGTTCATCACGGGAGTGCAATGCGGAAGCGAATGCGGGCAAGTCCTGGCCTAATTGTATGCAAATCTCCCAAACAGGGTGATTGAAAAACCACTCCTTTTCCTTAGTGGGTTTGCAGTTTGCTCCCACTCCCCGGACTCCTGCCCCAACATACTTAATTTTAGCAGCACCCCTAAAAAACCCTGTCTTGTGCCAAAATTGGGCTGTCTGGCTTGGACTCTGCCAAAGGGGAGGTGAGAGCTCTCCCACCAGCCCAAGCAAACTGTCCCAGTACTGCTGCAAAGATTGAACTGGTCAGTGCTGGTGGTTGGGCAGAGCCTGTTCCTGATGGCCATGCTGTCATCTGCTTGTCCTCCTGGACGCCAGACTTGTGTTGGGTGAGCATCAGAGACTCCTTAAAAAACCCATGAAAGGTAATTTTCTGGTGAACATCAGGCACCCAGCCGGTTATTTGGGTCTTCCAGGCTCTTCTTGGGGTTTGGAAGGAGAAAATGGTCTGCGAGCAGCAACGGGTCGTGATGATCCCAAAGAAGTGTCAAATGATGCTACTGCTATGGCCAAATATCTGCTGCCATCCCCAAAGCGACAGGAGAGGTGGGATGAAGGAAAGCAGGGAGGGGACACAGCGTGGCTTCAATAGTCCTGCACCAGCTTTTCCACCTCGCCGCCTCCTGTGAGACAGGGGCAGGACCAAATCTTGGCCAAGGCAGGAGGGAAGGGTTTGTGCCCGGCTGGGTGCCAGCTTGATGCACCGGAGGGTTCGGCATGTCAGGGCCGGCTGAGCCAGCCCTGCCTGGCTGACGAGAACAAACCCCTGCTGAACACCCCCGGGGCTCAGCAGCAGCCAAGAAATGCTTTTCCAAGGAGGCGAGTCAGGACGTGGGTAGCTCGCTTCCACCTGTCTCCTCTTCCGCCTTTCTTGGGGGTTTGAGCTTTCCCCCTCCTGCCTCAGTTTACCTACATGAAGAGCAGCTCCATGCTGCCATCCTGGCTGCTCAGGGGAGGAGAGGTTGAGGGTTTCTCCACCTTTTCCGTCATGGGAACCATCCCATAGTCCTTCTGGTCACAGAGAGGGGCCTCTTAATTAGGAAAGTTAATTAGTAACGAGTCTGGTGCCAGCAGCACAGGGCTGTGTACTTTGAGGGCTGACATCTCCACAAGATATTAATTAGGATGAATGCCACGGTCCACTGGGTCCAGACAAGATGGCACAAGGTGAAAAAAGAAGGAGCAAACAAAGGGAAAACCTGGAGCTGTTCCAAGGATGCCTCCACTGCACTGGTGATGCTCGCCCAGTAACACCAGTCCTGGGGCACTGGTCCATGTGCACCAGGTGATACCAATCCCCAGTGGGACTTTACTTGAGATACTGGCTGCTCCATGACTTGTGCCTGATTTCTCTCCCGTTTAATCAGATCCATAGTCCTTGGGAAGGCATTTGGGGAGTAAGGAGCACTGTGCTTCTGCGGGGTGATGCATCCCCGACCGGGCTTTGCAGCAGATGCTCAGCAGCAATGACACAGCGTAGAAAAAAATTCCCGGGAGACAATTTAAACCAGCAAATCCCAGAGGGCGGAAGGAGGAAGAGCTGCTTCCCTGTGGGCTGACCCCTTTCCACCAAGCAGGTTCCAGCCCTGAAGCCTAGAGCAGGTTTTGGGGCAGGTTTTTAGGCAGTGCCCCTACTGAGTCACGTGGGGTGGCTCTGGTCACCCAACCAGCGGATGCTGGTGCGAGGATGAGCCCTGGCTCCCCTCCACCCCCAGGAGATGCCGTCTTCAGGAGGCTACAGGCTCCCATGCAGCGGCCAAAGGGGTCAAGCCCTGCTTGGTGCCCTGCCAGATGCTGTCCAGATGTTGCCTGCAGACAGCTGGGTTGCAGCCAAGCCGGGTGTCGTGGCACAGCAGGATCCTAATGGACTTCGGCACTTTCCTGGTGGAGAAGAACTGCTGAGACATCACTCGATGGAAGAGGAAACACATCCAAACCCTGGCAAGCTCTCTGCCAACGCCGTCCTTGGCACGGCAGCGGGGTGGAGCAGAGGTCTGCCCTGCTCACTGGCTCTGCGGCGTGCCCTGGACCACAGCAGGGTGAGAGGGGCTGCCCCCATGCCCCAGTCCGGGCCCTTTGCCTCTTCACTGCTGCATCTTCCTCACCACACACTGGGTTTATTTTAGTCCCATGGGAGCCCTGAGAGTGTTATCGAGCCAGGCTGCTGGCCAAGAGCTATTCCTGTCCACCGCTTCCAGCAGGCTGGGTGGTGCAGGAGGGGGTTAAACCTCCTGTAAATCAGTTTAAAACAGTTAAAACCCTTTGCCCCCACTCCCTGGCCACCCCTTAAACAAGCCCAGTGCTTGTTTAGCTTCTCTTTTCGTTTGAAGTAGCCCATGGAAAGGCAGGATGGTGCTTGCTACCTCCAGCCCCGTGGGCACCGAGCCGTGCCCATGGGGGAGGGAGGTGGGTGGTGTAAGTGCTCCAAAACACACAGCAGCGATGACAGATCTTTCTGGGGCAAAGACTCGTGTGAAGCAGTGACTTCCCAGGAAAGGAAAAGCAAATAAAAAGGTGGAAAATGTAAAAGGGAAAACGCGGCTTCTGCGAATCCTGGTTTGCTATGAGAGATGAATGAGGAGAACCTCCTCCCTTGATGGGTCTCTGAGCTGGTATAATCATTTTCTAATTGGTTTGGAGGGAAATACTGGGGAGTGGATGAAGAGCTGAGTGTGTGCTGTGCCTGGTAGACCGCAGGGACACAACCCACACCTGGGGACATGGGCTCTTAACCCTCCATGCTCCACAGGGGTGGTGGAAGATGAAGATTTGTGGTGAAGAAGAAAGCTGGGATGAAGGAATGACAGCAATGGGGGGAAGCAGTGGAGGAGCACAGTGCCCCCAGGGTGGGGATGGAGAGGAGCTCCCTCCCGTGGGGCATAAAGGAAAGCCCCATCCCCATGGTTGCTGCTACCAAAGTTTGTATTTCTGGCTTTGGAAACATATCCCATATTTCTATTTTAAAATTCCCTGCTTTTAGCTTCCAGCTGTCACTTACTGCATCTCTCTGCTGCTGGGCAGCTCTCAGTTTCAGTAACATGTTTTTTTCCCCACTCAGACACTTACAGACGGTAACCACACTGCCACCATCCAACACAAAAGCTCTTCTTCCATCAGACCGATGCAGCTTCCGAGCCCTGCACTCTGCCGCTGCCTAAATTATTTTTTTCCAACCAACTGAAGAATATTTTATTTCCAGAAATTAAGCCAGGACAGAAATTCACCAGGCAGGTCCTCTGTGTTGTAGGAAAAGCTGTTTAAGCCCTCTCCACATGCCTAAATCTACAGGTTCTAATCGAAGATGTGGAAAATTCCTTATCATCAGAGGGAATCCACCTCCTGCCCTGTTTCCCTGCTCCTCTTCCAGCTGGGACCCTTTCCCCACGGCTGTGGAACAGCGCGATCATTACCCGGATGGTCTGAGGGCCGGCAAAAACAACTTCCCAGCCCTGGTCCCTGGGGGATGGCTTCTCCAGGACGGTGACGCTGCCATGGGACATGTGACATTTTTGCAGAGCAACCCTGAGACGGTCGGTGGTGATGTTCCCACAACTGGCTGCCTTCCTCGGGGACGCGTGACCAGAAGTCTCCTGCCATGACTTTGGAGCACATCAGTCTTGATGGACACAGGGTAGGGAGCCTGGCCGCTCCTCCTGCCTGTCCTCCTCTTGCTCCCATGGGTGGGGAGGATTTGGGGTGCAGAACCCAGCCTGGGGCTCACACAGCTTCAAGGTGGGAAGCTCCTGGATGAGGTTGTGCCCCAGGAAGAGGTGACTTGCCACAGGGATGGCCCAGGGGTGCACGGCCAAAGTGGGATGCTGTATGGCTCCAGGGCTCAGAGGTGATGGAGAAGTGGGGACCCATCAGTGGAGGTTCACGGTTGCAGAGGCTAAGGGGTGTCAACTGGCTGGATGCAGCTTTTGGGGTGCTGGGGGCACCCAGATACTCTCCTAGCTCTGGGGGGCACAGGAGGGGTGCGGGGGATGCAGACATTGCCTTGCTGGGAAAGGCTGAGGGGAGGGATGGGCTGGGAGAGCCCTGGGCTGAAGGGCAGAGACCTCAGACAGGCGTTGTGAAGGCAGCTGGGTGCGTAACCCCAAAATTCCTCTCCTTGTCCCCCCGGGATCAGCCCTTTCCCACGGAAAGCCCTGGCTGAAGCAGTGTTTGCCGTCCCTGTCTGTCCCCTCCATCCAAGGCGGAGATGCGGGGATGGAGCAGGGGAAGGAAGCTCCCCCTGGTGACCCCATTCCTTGTGTTTTCCTGTGGATAAGAAAGAGGGTGAACCCTGGCTCATGTCTGCTTGGCCTTCCCAAAATGTTGCAGGGGCCAGGAGCAGGGATGCTGCACCCCTGCATGTCCCCTGGCTTTAAAGGGGAGGTGAGACCCAGCACAGCCACTGAAGAGGCAGTGGGAAAGGAAAATCCAGAAACTGCCCCAGATGCTCCACACTCCCTGGGGATAAGGGGCATTTGGCTCAGGGGCACCAGGGCTCCCAGTTTTCAACTTTTATTTTCCCCAAATAAATGCTCTCAGTATGGCAAAGAGCAATACAAATGCAGTGGTTGTGGGGTTCGGCTCCCTCTGAGATGTTTCACGCCCCAAAAACGATTAAATTCATGGGGCCAAAGGGACAAGATGTGACATGGGCACTGGGCAAGAGGACTGCGAGGGACAGAGGACACAGCTCCTGCAGGAGAAAGAGAAAGGAGGGGGGAAATGCCTCAAAGCACATTCCTGTCCCTCTGCAAGGGGACAGGAGCTGAGCTTGCTCCCCAAGAAAGGCTTAAGGGCAAGCATGACTTCTAGAGCTGAGGTCAAAAATTCCTTCCCCAGGAAGATATCACCTCTGTTCGAGTGCAAAAACGCAAAGGAAAGGGTTTCCGGGAAGTCCCTCCACTTCCCCTGAGCCTCCCCGCCACCCCAGTCTGGGATGTTTTGGCCCAAAAGATGAACGAGGGAACTGGGAGGGGGGGCAGGAACTGGAGGAAGCCAAACCCTGGGAGCTATTTTCAGCCCTGGGGCAGGAAAAGCACCTGCTGGGGTCATTACGCCGCGGGAAAAAACAAACCTCGAGATTTTCTCCCCAGGGGGTGGGAAATAAATAGCTGGGCTCATCCCTGGTGGGGAGTCAGTGCTGGAGACAAGGGGGGCACCTCGAGGGTTTCGAGGTTCTGATCCCCCCTCTTATCCCCTGCGTAAAATCTGGGTCTGCACCTCGGATACTGTAGAGGGGGNNNNGGGGGGAGGACCCCCCCCCCCCCCCCCCCCCCATCCTCCAAGATAAAAAATAAATAAGCGGTTGAAAGGGGTCTGAGTAGCTTTTGGCCTCTGATTTGGGGAGTGCAGCCCTAAATCCAGTCTCGGCACGCAGATAACCTGGGTGCTGGTGCCCTCTCCCGTCAGCCGCCCCGCACGGCCGCAGCGGCTCCGAGGAGTGATGGTTTCTGCATCCCCCTTGGCAAGGAGCAAGCTCGGCCCCGGCCCCAGGGGACCCGTAGGTGACCCAGCCAAGGAAAGAGGGGAGTTACCCTCGGTCACAACATCAGGGCTCTGAAAATTTGCATTTCAAGGCATTTTTCCTCACCAGAGGTCAAGCGTCGCATTTACTGGGTGGTTGAGACGGGCTGGAAGGAGCCAGACCCCCTGCAATAGGGTGTGAGAAGCCCCCCCAAAAAATTCTACCCCATTTCTGCTCCCTACGCCAAAACCCGCCAGCCTTCCTCACCCCTCCCAGCTCTTCCTCATCCTCCTGGCTCTCATCTTCCCCGATTGCAGTCCAGCCTCATCAGTTTGTGGGGTCTGGGGTACCCCACAGTGGGTGGCTTGGGGACCCCCATAGGGTGCAGGGCTGCCCAGCCCCAGGTTTTGCCACTGAATGGTCAGGATTTTCCTCCAGCCGCTTGACCGCTCCCGACAGCACACGTCAGAGCATCCGACAGCTGAGCATGCAGGGGGTGAGGGGGTGTTGCTGAGACACAGCCCCCCCTGTGTGGCTGGACACCCCGGAGAGGGGGAAAACCAGCCTGAGGAGGGGGGGACACACCGAGCTTGGTTGCTCCTGGGGTGGGCTGATCCTTCAGCCTCTCCCCTCCAAGATGGGAATTTGCAGGGTGAGGCCTCTCCGGAAGGGCTGGGTGCCCCTCCCTGGGGACTGGCTTGTCCGGCATCACCACTGGCATGTCACAGGGAGGGTCCACTGTCCCTTCTCCCCTTGGGAATCCCACCCTCAAGCCGCAAAATCCCCACAGCTCTCCCTCTCCAGCTCTGAATCACCACGGGGTACCCTATATGGGGGAGGTCACCTCTCCTTGTGCTGACATTTGCTGTCCCATGAGAGGGGATCGGAAAAATCGCAGGAGTCAGTGGCTTAAGTCCCCAAAGCTGCACATCAGCATCGCTGACTCCTTTTTCCCCTCTTCACTGGACTCCAATCCCACAGCATCAGCCCCACATCATGGGGAATGTGCCCACCATGGGGACAAGATGACGGTCACCCACCCAGGAGACGTGGCTGCAATTCCCCCAGCTCCCTCCCAGCCCCCTCCATGGTTTCTGTGTGGCTCCAGGTGCCCCATCTCTGGGCTGTCCACTGCTGAGGGACACTGCTGTCCCCAGGTCCTGTCCTCGGGCCTTGCGCCATCCCCCTGGCCCAGACAGCTGTCCCTCTCGGGGGGTCAAATGGCCACCATATGTTGCTGCCGAATCCCTTGGATTCATGGGTCTTCCTCCAAATACCCACCTGTCCCCCAGCTCGCACAGGCCAGACTCTCCCACCCTGGGGAGCCCCTTGTTGACAACCCAAGTCCCCCCCCTCCCTGGGTCCCTCCGTGACACATGTGAGGACAGCCCAGACAGTGCCACTATGCAGAGGATGGAGGAGCAGCCTCTCACGTGCTGGGGATGCCTCTGACATGGGGGCACTCTAGAACGGGTGGGGCTCGTTAGAGGGAATCCTGTCCCCCCTGGTTATTCCCTTCCCTGGCTTCAGTTTGGGGCTGGGGATTGGGAAGGGGAAGGGACGTGGGATTATGGATCAAGGGAGGTCATGGTGGGGCAGAAATGCAGGAGGTTTAGCGCTGGCAGTGGGGCAGAGCATCACACAATGGGTGTAGGCAAACAGGGGGATCAGCGCACCCAGTATGGTCCCTGGACTGGGATCCAGCAGACTCCAGGTATGTTGCATCACCTGCAACAGTCCACAGGTGAGGGCACCCACTAGTATCACCACGCTGGGATCCAGTGGATTAGTATTTTGGGACAGCCAGTATTGTCCCCAGACTGGGATCCAGTGGACTGGGGACTGCTCTACAACCAGCACCTCTCTGTTGATACCTGCCCTTCCATCCCAGATCAAACCCAGAACAATTATTAATAACCAAAACGCAACCATTCTCCAGACAGACTTTATAACTCCATCGTTATCTGTGATTTCATGACAGGGAAACTGAGGCACAGAGGTTGGTGCCTGGAGCTGTGGGGGTGAGATGCAAGTTGGGGACAGAGGACGTTGAGCCCAGTGGGGACATGGAGCTGCAGCCCCATCCCACCACCCTCCCAACCCACCAGCGAGCCCAAACCGGGCCAGTTGGTATATAAGGGAGGGGAAGGGGTTGTTGGACGATCCTTCCTTCCTGTCCCAGCTGGGGACAGACAACAGGACACCGTCCCCATTGTTCTTCACGGGCTGGACCTAAACCCAATCCTGAACCACCAGCAGGCTTAGAGGTGGCTGCGTCAAGCTCCCAGCTCGGGGAAGGGGGTTTCAGGGGCAGGTTCTGCCATGGCCCCTTCTCAGCAGAGCAGCTGTCGCCATCCCAAATCTCCAGCCAGCAGGCACGTCGGAAATCCCGGGAGTTGGAGGAGAGCTGTGCTCTGCATTCCTCGGCCGGGAGCGGGGAGAGGGTGAAGCATCTCCCTGCCGCCTGCAGCTGCTCCCAAATATGTTACAGCTTGTCACCGCAGCAGGAAGGGATGTTGGCCAGCCTGGAAAGCCAGAGGGGATGTGGGGCAGTGGGGTACCTGGGAGGCACAGGGAAGGTGTGTTCCATTGGAAGTGGCATTTTGGTAGGACCTGTGCTGAAATAGCGACATGGTTTTTGTCAGTGTTGGGTTGATGGTTGGACTTGATGATCTGAAAGGTCCCTTCCAGCCCAGGCAATTCTATGATTCTATGAAATCCCACCAGGATGGTCTCTTTGCTGGGTCCTGTCTCTTTTTCTCCATCCGCAGGATGGTGCCTGTACCCCAAGGGTGGAGATGCTGCCTCCACCACCCGGCTTGCATTGCTAACCCCTAAAACCTGCTTTTTCCTGTCCTTTCTGATGGAAGGAGCCAACTGACACCAGCCCCACCATCACTGCTCCAGTGTGTGGATTGTGCAGCTCCATGCAGCAAGGAGGGATGTGGACCAGGCTGCAACATGGAATGATAGGATCATAGAATTGTCTGAGTTGGAAGGGACCCTTAAGATCATCAAGTCCAGTCATCAACCCAACACTGACAAAACCCATCGCTAAACCACATTGCTAAGCACCGTGTCTGGCCATCTTTTAACTACCTCCAGGGATGGTGACTCCACCACATCCCTGGGCAACCCGTTCCAATGTTTGACAACTATTTTGGTGAAGAATTTTTTCCTAATTTCCATCGTAAACCTCCATTGGTGCAACCTGAGGCCGTTTCCTCTTGTCCCATCACCTGTTCCTTAGGAGAAGACCCCACCCAGCCCCCCCACACCCCCCCCCCC